>JAYMFT010110980.1:0-27692 GCA_038088735.1 Panulirus argus | reverse complement strand
TCCCCTTTTAGTCGCCTTTTACGACACGCAGGGAATACGTAGGAAGTATTCTTTCTCCCCTATCCCCAGGGATAATAATAGTAATAATAATAATAATAATAATAATGATAATAATAATAATGATAATGATAATGATAATAGTAATGATAATAATAATTAGTCACCACTTCTAATGATGATAATATAATGCTAATGGTGTCCTGGATGATCTCCAGCCAGAGGCGGATAATATATCAGTGGGTTTAACAACTCCCCCGGGGTTCTTAGACGGTCGCGGTTCGCGTCACCCCAGGAGCTCGTTATCCCTGGAGTTTTTTCCACCCCTGGGTTTCTTGTCAACCATGGGGCTCGTCACCCTTTGGGTTTTCGTTACCCCATGAATTCCCGTCACCCTTGGGGTGCTTGTCACCCCTGGGGTTCTCATCCCCCTTTGGGGTTCTTGTCATCCTTGGGGTTCCTGTCACCCATGGGGTGTTTGTCACCCTTGGGGTTCTCGTCACCTCCTATGGGTCTCGTCACTCCTTGGGTTCTCGTCATCTGGGAGGGATGGACAGTAAGAGACTCACGGTCATTTCTTTTCTTTCGATAATACTTGAAGTGATAAGATAATTTGTTTACACTCGATTGCTAGAATAATTAGATTTACATTTAGGGGGCTGGAACATGTATTGTTTACACTGAGGGTCTGGAACATTTATTTTTTACACGGAAAGGTTAGAACATGTTTTGTTTACATTAGATGTTTGGGATATTATTTACAGTGAAGGGCTGAAATATGTACTTTACACTGAGGGCTGGAACATGTATTGTTTACACTGTAGGGCTGGAATATCTATTGTCTACACTGGTGTGTTGGAACTTATACTTACTGGTGTTGTCTTCTTCCTCAGGTACGTTGTGCTGCCCTTGTGGTCACTTATCTTGTACTTAAGAGACAGTACTACAGCAGGACCGTCAACTAAGTGTGGAAGGCACTGGTATTTGTAGTAACCAGGACTACAGTGAGACTGATGAGTAAGTTATGAACTGTGGTAGGTACTTCTACAGCGGGACTTTTGATTGTGGTAAGTGGTAGTTGACAGCAGAAGTAATGGTAGCAGCAGCAGCAGCCAGAGCTAGAACAGAACGTTTAAGAAAGATCAAGTAGTAGTTAGAAGTAGTAGTAGTAGTAGTACTAGTACTGGTAGTAGCCAAAACTACAGTACTGTTATCAAATTAGGTAGTAGTCAGTGCTTTAGTAGGATTGATAAGTAAAATTAAGTAATACTTAGCAGTAGCAGTAGTTATTGCCTCAGCAGTACGCTTACGATGTGTTCATTACTACAACACTGCTCTTAAGTAAGGTAGTAGCCGGTGCTTCAATGAGACTCTTAGGTGAGTTGATTAGTAGTGAATGCTATAAGAGGAATGTTAACTAGATTAAGTTGTAGTTCTACAACAAGACTTATTTAGATACCAGTCAGAGCAACAGCAGGATTGTTCTATAGATTAAGTTGTAGCCGTTACTATTTTAGGGCTGTTAAGAAAATTAAGTGGCAGTCATTTTACAACAGGACTGACAAGTAGTGTAAGTGTGTTACAGTATCATTCTGGTAGAAATAAGCAGTTTGTTTTGTATTGTGTCCTGCAAGAATCGTATTGATTAGTTTTCATAAATTTGGTTGTCAACTTTGAGTTCCATTGGCTGCAACGGTCACGTGGTGGATAGAGGTAAACATAAGACGTCATAGTAGAGGGAAGACAGTGGCGTCACCAGATGAGGAATTGATCGATGTTTGTTGATGTTATGGGGTGTGGGATGTTGACCGAAGCCCCTGGGCTCTCCTGCATGGCCGGATGTACGCTGGCTTGTCTGATAAGAATATATGAAAGGTATGTCAGGGATTTGAAGTATACAGTACGGGGTAGGAGTTTAGCATCAGTGAGATTCATTGTGTGTCTGTGTGTGTTTAATTACCTATTCGTGATAACTTATCGGTACCTGGGGGGGGGGGATGTTTGAGCAATACTTATTTTGCCCTGCTCAGCAAGTACTTAAATTGGTCTAAAACCTTGCACACATTACACTCTCACGTGATGAACTCCAGTTTCATGTTATTTTGTACAAATTTTTCCCTACATGGTATCACATTTCTTTTTAAATATTCCATTTGCGTCCTCTAACCCCCTCCAGCCAAATTCTGAAAAATCTCTCCTTAGCCAAGTCAGCTTCTCACTTCAGAACTTTGTACGTCATAATAGGATTCCTTCTTTCCTTTATAATACTTAAGCAAGGTAATTGCAGTGTATTCAACTTGTCTTCAAATAGCTTCGACCCGCCAACTTGGTCACCATTCTTATAGGAGATATTTGTACTCCCCAACTGGTCTATATGCATCTTCCTTAAGTTCATCTTAAGTGTAAACTTGATTGTTGTTCGTTAGTAAAGTGATAAAGTGTTTTATATTAGTATCCAAAGATTATCCTCACAGTTTCATTCATTTGAACTCCTGCCACAGCTAACCTGTACTTCTCCCGAGATCTTCCTCATCCCCTCCTCATCCTAAGTCCATGACGATAATTATGATTGAATTACATTATTTCCCTTATTCTAGTAAGTTGCTTCAGCATATAAATCTTCCAGTATTGCTTCACAGTCTTTCACATCAACTTTCTTTCACATTTTAATTTCTGTCATTAGTATAATAGTGTAATGTTATTTACAGACAATGTATGATGGTTTTTCCACTGGCATGTTATTAACACAGGCCGAGAATGACACGGGTTCCATTACCGATCCTTGTGGTACTCCACTGTTAGCTTAACCCAATATGACGAACAACATACTCTGGTCACTAAGGGGTTGAAAAGGAGGAACAGCTTTAATGGTATTGGTATAACAGAAGGTAAGGCAACATTTTATGTACGTATACAGAATGTAAGGCATTCATGCATACTTACTTATTGCCCTAGGAGTCCCATCTATATTCTACATGGCTACCGTACCGCTCAGCAAGCCGGCCACATCCACCGGGCTGGACCTCAGGTCATAAAGTGTAGTGATGTTACGAGCGTGTCTGTATGGCGAGAGTTTGGGACCATTGAGCAGTAAGTTTTAGGTGTTTTCGTTGTGTTTGTTACATCGTTGGCAGGCGGGGTCTTCAGATATGATGAATCGGTGTTTGTAGTATTGAAGGACTGGGTAATGTCCAGAGCACTGACGAGAAAGTGTAACTCGTGTATGTCTAGGGAATGTTGTTTTTGTTAGATGTATTTCTGGTAGGATGACGTTTAAGACTTAGAGTTAGGAGGGTGTATCATTTGATTTAATTTTTTGCCGCAAATGCGGCTAATTCATTTTGCACTCTTACCTATCCTGTGGGCGTTTGTTTTCTATTTGTCGGGACATATCGGTGTGTATATATTTTGTCAATCTTGAGTTTGTTCGGGGTGGGAGGGTCTGTATGTAGAAGTAGCTGACTTGTGAGGCGAGGTTAAGCATTGCATATTTGTCTGGGGGTTGGAGATGAGTTTTGGAATGGTTTGGATAAGAGAGGTTTAGTGCCGTTGCAAAGAACTGAGTGCTAAAGTGTGACTGTGTGCGAGGATATATGTTTCATTGTGTAGTTGCTGATAATAGAAAACAAATATAAAAACATTTCTGACACTGATAACAATACAGTGTTGGTCCAAAATGCATGACATAAAAAAGCTTACAATACGCATACAATACGCAGGATGTGGTTGCACCGGTAGTGATACAGAGGAGGCTGAGGATACGTTATCAAGCGGTACTGACGATTACATGAAACCAAAAGGCTATCTCCAAGGGCATCTCAGTCAATGAAGTGATTTACAAAGTTCTCCATACCTCAGAGCCTGAGGGCTGAAGTCACTGGTTTTACGGCACTTCCCTTGGATAGCGAGGAGAGCTTCCACTTGGAATGCTTGGGGTAATAGTTTTCTGCAGCTTAGCAGATGTACCTGTAGCCAAGGCATATTCTGGCGCTACAGCATCACACTATCTGGTACAGTGACGATGTTTACCATACTATTTCTTATTAAGGCCTGAGTGGTCATATGTAATACAACAGGTTCCAGGTCTCTCAGCATTTCTCTGGAGAAGTCCATGCTGGCATTTGCCCTTTCCAGGTCTGGTGGGAGGGGCAAGGAACAGACGTACTATCAAAGACAAAAGTCGTGTCGCTGTCTTGTCCAATGATTTAATATAACTCGTGAAACATAATGAAAGCCCTATCACACGGCCGTGTTGCATCGAAAGGTTAGCCCTTTACCATAAGTTTTCACCAAATTTCACGACACGACTTTAGTCTTTGATAGTACATCTTTATCAGGGTCATCAGCCTGGTCATGACTCTGATATCCAGAATGTTGGGGAATCCATAGAAACTGGATTTCTTGTGCGTTATCACTTGCCTCAGTAAGCAGGGAGTGAATGGTGGAAGGAATTGGGTAGTCCCTCCTGAGAGCTTTGCAAGAGCTAATTTGGAGTCAGAGAGGATACTCTACATATCACAGTGGCTGGAGTTGGACTAAGCTGAATTTTACTAACTAGGAGAGGACGAGTTCGTTAGCACTCTGGATAGCACAAGCCACAGCAGCTTCACCATTGGCCTTGCAGGGATCCATTGGTACGTGTAAACAGGGTATTGTCAGACAGGTTGTTCAGCACTTTGTGTACTTGTTTACAGATTACTCATTGTAGGACGTGAGGACTGAGGTGGTCAGGATGATAGTAAATATAATCAGTTTTGAGATCCACTGTTTCAGAGTTTCAAGGACGCTGGTATAGAACACTTGTTATTACATCCTATAGAGGCTATGTTATTTGAATACCGAGGCTGAGCCACCTGCAGTAGCCTAGTAAATGATTAGCAAGTCATTTCCCGAAGGGAGTCGTGGTGTGATGTAAGGGTTTCCGAGACATTTGGCACTAAAGGTAACATTGAGTCTTTCAGTAAATTCAGAGATATGAGGGAAGTGAAGAAGTCACACTGACTGCTTTTAACCGACGTGGGACAACTAAGGCTATTCTCATAGGCTTATTTTGAACAACATCTCGGGATTGAAGAAGCTGCCGGTTCACCATAGATGAATATTAGGTGATTACAGGCCTTACACATACAGCAATGAGAACACTTACATCAGTCTTCATGATTGTGAAGTCAAGGAAGGGTCTAGGCGACTTAGGAGCAGGGTTTTCAAGCCAGATTTATACATCAGCTTGTGGGTTACTGAGGGCACCAATGTAATCTCGGTGGGTATTATGAGTCACAGATCAGTTACCTCATTGTGAAACACAAAAGAGTGATTCTCATTCCAGACATCATTATGAATTAGGATTTTTATTTATCTGTGTTAATGACAAGGCCACATTGAGTGGCGGAGTGCGTGAGCTGATCAAGATATACATGAAGTCTTTCAGGTGAGGAGATACTAAGACAGATATCATCATTATAGCTAAGTACAGTATCAGCAATATCACGATCAAGATAGGATAGAAGTTTGCGCACGAGAACATTGAACAGTGTCAGCTAAGGACCCTTTCAGGGTTAATGGAAACGAGTCACTGAAGGCGTCCCTTAATAAGACCTTGGAATAGCGGTCTGATAGGTAGACTGCCCTCTGATCCATCTGAGTATCTGGAGTCTTACTTCAAACTCTGAAAGTTGTTAAAGGACGATATCCGTATTCGCGATACCAAAAGCGGATGCAGGGTCTCTGAAGGCTGTGCTTGTATTCAACTGTTGATGAGCGAAGTACTCACAAAAGCAGCGTGTGACTTCCTCCAAGGTCAGAAGTCAAAGATTTGAAGAGGTGGTTGGATGGGGTTGAATTTACCTGAGTCTGTCGAGGATGATAAGCTTCTTTACTTTATAGATACAGCACGTGTATATATAGGTCGAAATTTATCAGAGGTAAGTTCGAGTATAGGCATAGGTCCAGGCACAAGGTAGGAGTCCTTGGCGCAGGGTAATGTTAAAAAAGATTTCACATTTAGGATATGTCGAAGCACATCAGAGGTGACGCCATCATCCCCTTGTGCAGTGGTCGTACCTTTAAGGAGAGAGTGTCACATTTCTTCATGTGCGATTCGATTACTACAGACGATTTCGATGTTGAAACATCAACAGCCGTTTGGAATAGAAAGTCCTAGACAAGTCGAGAAAGTGCTGTGATTTGTAACTGGATAGACCAGTGTTGTGCTCGGTCATTAGCATATTCCAGTAGACTTTGACGTATGGGTGTCGGTTTCCTCTGAGGTTCAGGGAAAAACGAGGAGATTGTCACTATTTGTGTCAGGCAGTTGCAGATGCTTGGATCTTATCCTCAAGTGCTTAATCTTTCGTCCCGAGTCCAGGTGTTCTCTCACTTTTTTTCCTCTTCTGGTGTCTTCGCAGCTCATCGTAGTCGCGAAATCCCTTGATGACAGTAACCACTTCAGTGTAGGAGTTGACACTTGTGACGGCGTACCCAGCGTACCATTCACCAGTTCTTGAGTAAAGAGGCTCTGGAAGTTCCAGGAGATGGAAATACGGCGTCAGATGTGAAGGATATTAGGGAAACGGTCAGTGAGATATTTGACCACAGGCACACTGATAAGGTTATGTAACGAGTTGAGAGCGTGTGGCTAGTTCAACACAGCCGCCGAGAACACCGACTCGCACTTAACTGCTTCCCCTAACTTTGGTTCAGTTACCGCTGCTCAGATAAACATCATCTTCTAAGCTTATTCATTATGTGGTCTAGGTACCTATGACTATACGTCACCATTGTTACTGCTGTATAGTTGTGGACTAACCTTGTCGATAATCGTTCCCGGATTTCCTTCCTTGGTATATAACAGTTATGACCATCTCTGCGAACTCCCCTTGATCATCTAGCTTTCGCAAAAGTACCATTATCTTCGCCACAGCAAACCTCACCTCTCCTCCGTAGACCTAAGGAAATTAATCTCTTAGGACTCATCCTTATCATCTTCAGCTTCTCTTCTCTCTCCATCTCATTGTTTACCCTCTTACAACACTCATTCTTACCTAACTTACTTTTTCTCGAAAGAACATTCTCCAGATGGTGAACATTAATTCTTATCGTTTGATTAAGCTTAGCCTTTTCTTTATGGTACACATTACCAGTCATTAATACTCCACACTCCACAATAAAATCGTGGATACTATGAGACTCTTGACACGACAGTTATATTATCCTCCACAACGTTTCGGTTCTGGTCCCTTCTCTTTCTCGGTTGGCTCTCCTCCTCAACCCCACTTATAATCCGATCTATCATATTCGTAATTCTTTTCTTCACCGTCTCTACCATCCGTTCTTCACAAAACTTTTAAACTCGTTCGTTTCCAAGCTTGCCTTAACTACCGTAGCAGACAACACCCTCGCCACGGTCACTTCCTCCTCTGCATTGTAAATCGCCATCTTCCGTCTCTCTTTCCTCCTTTCCATCTCCTGTATTTTCTCATTCAGTTTCTCCTGTGCTTCTTACACTTGCCTGTCTTTTTTTGTGCTGTTCACAACTTGTTTTCCCTCGCTTTCTCCACGCTGTTATCCAGTTTCTCCTCCGCGTTATCCACTCACTCATTCTTGGATATCAGTCACTGCCTTCCTCAACTGGTCGTCCTCCCTCCCTGGACTGTTACCGACCTCGTCTTTTCCCAACACTTACAGAACATCTTGCAGTCAGTCCCTCTGACATCGTTACCTTTGGGCTTCATGATAGTAGCTAAGGGTGATGTACTGTATGATTAATGTTTTTACTTCCTTACACCTCATAGGCAACTCCTGACACCTTCCAAGGCTGTTGTGACGGGCCTAGGACACCTTACGGCTTGAATTAGCTTAGGGCTGAGTATGTCCGGAGACATGGCCCTCACTGACAGGTCTTTGAGCTAGCAAGGGTTGGTACTTTTCTGTACCCTCTATGGGTCCGCTTTGTTGACAGCTGCACACCTCCGCTCGGCTTGTTGCTCAGTGTGTGTAATAACGTGTTCGTACTCTACCTGGGGATTTGGGGGTGGGGGGAGTTCTACACATGTGGGGCCCCATTTCTTAAATTTTTTTTTCACTATCACACAACTTCTTCAAAACTTGCTCTCTGTTCTCCACATTCAGCGTCTCATAACTCAGTGCATGCCATTCATCGAATACTCCTGCTAATAAAGTATTTTTTAACACCTGTGTGTGTGTGTGTGTGTGTGTGTGTGTGTGTGTGTGTGTGTGTGTGTGTGTGTATACAGGTCCTTCTAGGGAGGAAATAAACAACAAATATTACAAGATCTCTGATGATATAAAGCAAAAGGAAGAGAGAGAGAGAGAGAGAGAGAGAGCACTGTGGTTAGTAAACCATTAAGGTAGGGTCATGGATCGATCATCAGGTATCAGGCGTGAACCGTTGGTGAACCTCCATTACGCTGCAGTTGACATCGTCCGGTCTTGTCCTGGGGGATGGCGGCGCCAGCAGCTGAGGAGGAGCCGTTGGTGCTGAGTGGGGACTCCTGAGCTACCCACATGACGGCACTTTCATCAACTGAGAATAATATCCTTATATTAGAAACGAGTCAGATTGTTTCATCTTCCGTCTACCCCCACAATCTTGTTTGCCATACGTATACCTTACGATGACTTCGGGAGGTCTTCAACCCCCAGTTTGCTCTCCAACCAAACTGTCATGTTGTTCCTCTGGTTAGTCAGGTTGGTGAAAGCCTCGGCCTGTGGGCTAACGTACTATATCCTGGCTGGTCTGGTACACTGTAGAAACCTTCACTCGTCCAGACCCTTTTTAAATTTCGTCACTGTACAGTCTGTCGTATTTTTAATGGTAACGGACAGCGTATGAAACATTTTTTCGCTCCGGATGTTTAGATATTTTATTTTCTATTGTATATATATACACTGTACGCATCTTTTGAATTCTTCGGTAATGTTTTAGGGTCTTTCATGCCTGTCGAGCCATTAGGGGATTGTTTTTAATGTGAAGTGGGAACCATACCTCTCATAATTTTCCAGTTGGTAATTATGAAATATCCGTTCTGTGTGCGTTCCAGGGAGTGCAGATAGTCCTAGTCTTGACTAGGCAACAGAGAGCAACATGCTTTTCAGTGGAGATCAGTTTCAGCTCGTCCGGTATGAGGAAAATTAAGAGAAAGGTAATGCAGAACAACGTACTGACACTGACGTTACCATAAACCATTTGAATAAAGTGAGAAATCTCGGGGTAATAATGTTTAACGATCTAAGCTTCAACGAACACAAAACATCGGATGCTACATGCAGAAGGATGGCTGGCTGGATCCTGCGGACCTTCAAGACAAGGGAAGGAAGATCCACGATGATATTATTGAAGAAGCTAATTCTTTTGCAGATTATATAATGTATTCTAACATCACCAAACAAGGCGAGCAAAATTGCAGAATTAGATAATGTTTAGAGATTTTTCGCGACCCATATTAATGTAGTAAAGGATTTATATTACTGGGAACTGCTGAAATCCCTGAGGCTGTACTCCCTGGAGCTCAGACGGAAGAGGTGTACCATCATCTACATCCTGAAAATCGTAGAAGTTATGGCTCCCAACTTCGATTCGGAAATAGCATCCTAATGGCATGATAGGCATATAAGACTTTGTAAAAACTACCACCAAAATCCAAAGGTGCCATAAGCACAAAATTAGAGAACACTTTTAACATCCGGGGCCAAAGACTCTTCACCACCTTGCCATCTACCATCAGACACAGTATAGGATGCACGGTAGAGAAGTTCAAAAGTGTTTGGACAAGTACCCACAAAGTATACGGGACAAGCCATGCTGTGGGGCCTATGTGGGCCAAAGGGCTGAGACTTGCAATAGCTTGGTCGACTAACGACCAAATTCAGCAGCCTAGGCCCAGCCCTGGCTATGGGGATTAAGACTTCACCAGATATTCATGAGGATGCACACACACCATTTTTTTTTTTTTCAACTGCACTCCTCTTATTACCGCACCACTCTTAACCTATCATTTCTTATTGGATCAAACCTCCTCACACCTCATATTATTCTCAAGCATTTCATTTCCAGCACATTCACCCTGTTCCGTACTTTCTCATATAGAGCCCATACCTTGCATACAGTAAACACCGTCGGGAGGACCACACCTTCAAACATCCCCATCTTCGCCTTCATCGACAATGACCTCTCTTAACACACACTCCTCAGTGCACCCAGGAATTGAACCCTTCACCCTCCGTATGGCTCACCTCAGCTTCCTTAGTTCCATTCGCTACCATGTCCACTCCCAGATATCTGAAGCACTCCACTTCCTCTGGGTTATCTCCATCTAAACTCACACTCCAACTAACTTGTCTCATTCCGCTGTTAAATCTGATAACCTTGATTTTGTTCACTTTAACTCTCGTCTTTATCTTTTCACACACTAGCATACTCAGACACCGGCTTTTACAGTTTCTCACTTGAATCTGATACCAGTGCTGTGTCATTAGCAAACAACAACTGACTCATATCCCAAAGCCTCCCGCCAGTAACAAACTGCATACCTGCTCCTTTCTCCAAGATCCTTGCATTCACTCACACCATCCAATCCCTAAACAGGTGAAACACAAGGGTGACGTAACAGAGCCCTGCCGCAGGCCCAGTTTCACCTGGAACCACTTACCCACCTCTCTTCCAACTCGCACACACGCCTTACTTTCTTGATTAATACCTATCACTATTTCTAGCAGCTTTCCTTCCACACCAGAAATTCGTAACACCTTCCAAAGAGCATCTCTATCAACCTTATGATAAGCTTTCGCCAGTTATATCAACACCACATACAAACCTTTTATCGCCCCCATTTTTCAAAGGAAACACGATCCACACATCCTCTACCATTCCTGAAGCCACATTGTTCCTTTCCAATGTGAAACTCTTTTCAAGCCACCATTCTCTCAGTCACCACTCTCATACAACTTCACCAGGTGCCCTTAACAAGGTTATAGCTCTGTAATATGAACATTAACTTTTTTCCCCTTGCATTTATACAGTGGTACTATACAGGCGTTCCATCAGGCTTCAGGCGCCTCACCTTGAGACATACATTCACTGAAAATCCTTATGAACCAGTCAACAACACAATGACCCCCTTTCTCAAGAAGTTTAACTGCAGACCCATCCATTCCAAACTCTTTGCCGCACTTCTTACAAATGCCTTTCACCGTCTTTTCTCTTTTCACTACCACACCCGCCCCTGGGGGGTGTGGAGGTCGTCGTGGCCACTGACCTACCTCATCCGACCACACCACCACCTCTGGGGGTCTAGAAGTCAGCCTGGCCACTGACCTACCTCACCCCACACCAGGGCCAGACCCCTGTTGATATAGAGGTCAGCCTGGTCATTGACCTTCCAAACCCCACACCACTGTCTCCTCCTCCTCCTCCTCTATCCCCAGGGGTCAAGAGGTCTGCCTGGTCACTGACTTACCCTATACCACCACCACCATCCACCCCAAGGAGTCCCAAGATCAGCTTGGCCGCTAACCTATTTCACTGCACACCATCACCACCAAACCCACCCCTGGGGGTGTAGAGATCATTATGGCCACTGATAAACCTCATCCCACACCACCACCCCCACCACCCCGGTGAATACCTGGTGAAATCTCCGGGGATCTTCACCTCCACAGCCCAGGATGGGCAAGGCTGTTGGACTAGGTCGTTGGTCGACCAAGCTGTTGGAAGCCGCAGCCATCAGGCCCACATAGCCTACTACAGTGTGGCTGGTCTGGTACACTTTGTAGGCACGTGTCCAATGCACACTTCAACTTCCCTACCGTGCATCCCGCGCTGTTTCTGATGGTAGATGGCAAGGTGCTGAAGAGTCTTGGGTGTAAGGTGTTCTCTCGCACCTTCGGGGATTTCAGAGGTTGTATCTTACAGTCTTTCCTGCCTGTCGTGCCAGTAGGATGTTATTTTCGAACGTAAGTCGGGAACCATATCTTCAAGGATTTTCCTGAGGATTTATTATAGGTCAGCCTGGCCACTGATCTCCCTCACCCCACACCACTCTCACCAGCATTGCTACACCGTCCACCACCACTACCACACGCACCTTCACGGCTGATCCCCGCCACCGCTACCACACACACCTTCACAGCTGATCTCCACCATCATACGCACCACCACAGCTGTTGAGAGCAGCACCATCATAACCAAGAGCACCAGCAGCAGCACCAGGACTCGTACCACCGTCACCTGGAGCACCAATAACAAAAGCAGCAGCACCGGGACGCCTTTAGGGTTCGCACGCAGACGGCTGGGTGAGACGGGTGGCGTTTGGGAACGCACAGCTCTCTCTCTCTCTCTCTCTCTCTCTCTCTCTCAGTGCACTAAGAGAGAGAGAGTGGGGGGGGGGCAGGGGTGGAGCAACACACACACACACACACGTTACCCTATCTTTTTCCCCCCTTCTCATTTTTAACCCCACAGACTTTGTGAATTTCTCATTTGCAAATGTGCGTATTGACCAACTCTTGACCTGCCATATTGTGCGTGTCTGGCACTCTCCTGTTGCAGCTGCTTCCTGCCGAAGCAACGTTTCCATCGCCGCCTCTCTCCCGACACCTGCCTGCCCTGTCCAGCCCGGTTCCTGCCCTGTCCTTTGGTGGCTCTCATGTTCCCCTGGTGTGTGTGTGTGTGTGTGTGTGTGTGGAGCGGGAGGTAGTGGAGTTCGGCCAGAGGACGAAAACTCAACAGGTGGAGGAGCACGTGGCGGGAGAGGAGGTGAGAGGGAGGGAGGGAGGCTGGCCCACCGTTGTCATGGTGACGGCCTCGACCCTCACTGTCTGCCACGCTGCCTACCTACTTACCTACCTACCTATCTACCTACTTACTTACTTACTTACCTATCCTTGCCTTCCACGCTACCTACCAACTACTTACTTTTCACCTGCCTGCTACGGTACCTGCATACCCTACTTACCTACCTACCCTTCCCAGCCACGCTGCTTGTCTGCCCTCCCATTTACCTTTCTGCCAAGTGTTACCCCAGGTTGTTGTAACGTTCCCTGGCGGGCGGGGGCTCAGGGCACGGTGCACGTCTAGGGTAAAGCACCTTTTGCTAGCTCTGAGAGGTCAGGTGGTTGTAACGCTGGGAGGTCAGTCAAGCGTTGGTATTGCTCAGCGATGAAGCTGTGATAGTGCTTAGACGTCGAGCCTTTGTAGCTATGTGAGGTCAGGCTGTTCTAGTGCTGAGGGGTCAAGCTTTGGTAGCACGGAGAACTCAGCCTGTGTTAACACTGAGAAGTCACCGTGTGGTAACAGTGAAAAGTCAGCTTGATAACAGTGAGTGATCAACGTTAGTAGCACTTAAAGAGGTCACCGTGTGGTAACAGTGAAAGGTCAGCCTGTGGTAACACTGAGAGATCAACGTTTGGTAATACTGAAAGGTCAGCCCATGGTAACACTGAGAGGTTGATCTGTGGTAACACTGAGAGGTCGGCCTGTGGTGGTGCAGAGAAGTCAACCAGTGGTAACACTGAAATATCTAATTGTAGTAACACTGAAAGTTCAGCTTGTGGTAACGCTGAGGTCAAACTGTGTAACACTGAAAGTTCAGCCTGTGGTAGCACTGAAAGCTCAAACTGTGGTAACGCTGAGGTTAAATAAGTGTAACGCTGAGAGTTCAACCCGTGGTAACATGTGACCGGTACACACGGAAAAAAAAAAAAGTAATTTCCCAGATGGATCCGATGAATTTCGAAATGATCAATACGACTGGTGTTGTTTCGGTAGACAAATTTCCCTAATGATCAGTATCGAAAAATGGAATCAATATAACATTTGTCATGATAAATGACAGGAAGTGCAGCTGGCAGTCGATATGTTACAATATCATGAAGGCGGTGCAACTAATATGAGACCAGACCAGTTGGTCTCTGAAAATCTTTCGTCCGTGATGTCATATTGTTTCACGCAAGAAGTGGTAAGATACTTTTTTTTTTTTTTTCGTGTGTATACGTATGTGGCCCTGGTGAGGTAGGTAGCTAGTCCCCCAGTGTGTCCCTTGCTGGTTGTATAGTTTGTCTCTTGCCCAGCGTCGTGTCGTGTTGCTACAGTACCCCACTGGGGAGTCGTGATGGCGGCCCACCCGCCCTGCTGACTCTGCTGGGTGGGTAGTTGGTGGTGATGGAGGTAGACTGTAGGCTTGTAGAGCCATGTATTGGAGAGGGGCACTTCCCTGATATTCTGCTGGCAACTTCCAATGCGTCAGTGAATTCTATAGATGGCAAATGCAATATTCGTAAGATCACTTACCTTATCATCCTACCCTAATCAGCGTTATGAGAATGATCATCATCTGCCTTCACATGATGATCATCATCATCATTCTCACCACCACACTGTACGGACACCGTCGCCATCACCATAACCATCATTATTATTATTATTATTATTATTATTATTATTATTATTATTAGTGTTATCATTTTTCTTTTCACAAAAATTTACGGTACATTTCAGGAAGGTAGAAACTTGGCCTGCTAATCCTAAACACCCAGTCTCAGATGTAATCCTTCCGGAAGGTTTCAGCCAGTCACATGAATGAGAACGGATTGGACGCTGTCTGAGAACTTTCCCGCAAGTCATACAGACAACGAGTGTGTGGGAAGGAACTTTTACCACGTCCAGCCACAACAGCCAACCGCAAGGACTGATACGTTGGATCTGATTTTCTCAATATAGAATTCAAAATACCGACAGGAATAGATGCGAACCCATCATAGTGCACACACATACACACACATGGAGGTCAGTTCAGCACATTTGATTTCGCGGGTAAACGTGTATGGTGAAAAGTAAATAACTGAATTGTCTGGGGTACAAAGGGAATCGGTCCCGAGTGGCAAAAGACCAGAAAAAATGTCAGGTGAAGTTGACCAGGGAATCATCCCAACGCTCCACCAGACACCAGCCAGTGTAAGAGAATGACAAAGGTTCCGGCTGAAGCCAGAGCGGTAATACAGGAGAAGGGAACGAGTTGCAGCCATCTCAGAAGGCCGCACATCTCTCATGCGAATCTAAGAAGAGTGAAAAAGCAGCAGCCACTAATGGGTAGAAGAATCCCAGAAATACGTTAAGAATCACAGGCAACTTTGGCTCACTAAGGACAGAAGAAGGCACTTACACCAGTGACAGTGAAGACACGAACTACGTAGTAAAGAAGTCGCGTGAATCAGTGTTCATTGAGTCAGATATCATCACAAAGGTAAAGAACCCAAACGACTTCTTCAGCAGTAACTCCTCCAGCTAACTTCGCCTCCTCACCACTGGACCTCGAGAGGGCCATTGATAGCCCGCCCATGCATCTTGCTCCCGGACCACACTCGTACAACTCTTACCAAGAAATGCAAACCACCAGTAGTAGGTGGGGCATTATTTCCTGGAAAAGGTTAGGACTCGTGTGTTATTCTTTGAAATTTAGAATTGCCTCCACAAAGGAAGAATTTAAATAATTAGCCAGATAGAAAAAGGTGAGTTAGTGAAATTAGAAGTAATACAAAGAGCGTTAGAAACGACCCAACAGGATAAATATTTTGAGTCAGTTTTTTGTCAGTTTACATAACCCAGGGCAATACTGCTTCCCTTGGGAGAACCAGGCGTTTCTCATGGTATTCGATCAATGCTATGAGATTAGAGAGGTGCTGGAGAATAGACCGACAGGAGCTGACATACACATATAATCCAGGAGCCTTTCACAAACGTGACCATGGTACCAGTAGCATAAGTTATGTAAAAGAAAATAACTGGAAAAGAGGGACGACAGCTTTTGTCAGCTGGGCGATATCAGGCTTCTTATAGATGACCTTCTACAACGTTCACATTCAGCAACTTTTGCTTCTTTGAAAGATGATTGTCGGTTGGATCTTGCGAATCTCAAGGAAATGGAAGAAAAGACGGTGGTAACGTACCTCGGGACGCTGTACTCTCCCAGAACGATGTTGTTGTGTTAAACAACACCTTTGAAAGCAGGGCAATATTGTTGAGGCGAGAAACACATGCAAAGATCAGATACATGCCCACCACATTGACTGTCAGTAATCAAAACTGCGAAGGAATGACTGACAATAGTGAATATGTACTGTCTGGGGCGCAGACAGAAGAGATCTGTCAAAATACCAGTATAAGACATGGTTTGTGATTTAGAAAAAAAAAAAAAAATCCAAAATGTCATAACAGACTGTAAGACTAAAATGTCACCACTAAGATGTACAGTGTTAAGCATACAATAAAAGGTTGGAAATTGTTTTTCAATATTGCGGTTATTAGAAGCATAACAGGTCCAGAGTGTATCTGATTAGGCAGTTTAATTAAGTGTGTGGTCGGAAATAGCCTGATTAATTAAAGGTGGCAACAACACATCTTGGCTTCAGCTGAGCTGGGGAAGCAGGTTCGATCTTCCATAGCCGACTAGAGGGTGGGCAGGGCAACTGCTGCTGTCGCACCTTTCATAAGTAATTAGCAGGTATGGTGCAGCAGCAGGAGCCGCTTAGCTGGTACGTGTGGCTCTTATCTGCAGGTTACATTGCCTTAGGACACGTCCAGCATCACTGGTATCCTGTGGTGGTAGTGTTGGTGTTTACATGAGAAAGAGACAACAGGAGGCCTGATTGGCCCACGACCGTGGAGGTAACGGTAATGGCGGCAAAGCAGTGAAGTACAAGTAGCAGTAATGATAGAAGAAAGAATAGTTGTGTACTAGTAGTTTAGTTGTAGTGGTATACTGGTTTTAGGAAGTTGTGGCGGTCGTAGCAGTAGAAGTGTTTGTGGTTGGTATAACTAAAGCAACGGGAATATGTGGAGCAAATATTGATATTAATTGTAGCAGTAGTGGCATTATCTCTGGCAGTGATCGTATTAGTTCCAGTATTAACTCTAGCAGGAGCAGTTTTAGCCCTAGAAGTTGTCGTATTAGCTCTAACATGAGTCGTATTTAGGCGGAGAGGTAGCCGTATTAGCCCTAGCATTAGCCGTATTAGCAGGAACAGCAGTAGTATACGGGAGCATCTGTCTCTGTATCTGTCTACCTACCATCCTTAACGTGACACCCAGTTCTTTGGGGATGGACCAGGTACACACACACACACACACTTGCGATAGCGTTATTGACCATGAGTCAGCCCGGGCAAGCCCGGGGTCGGACCCGTATGGGTTTGAGTCCTCGGCGTGGCAGTCGGCCTGTACCTTTTCCAGATGTTCATCTTCCCCTCGTGGCTGGTCGGTAAATGGTATATATATGCAAGGTTAAGAGTCGGGGCAACACATGTGTAAAATTCTCTTCCCGTAACACACACACACACACACACACACACACACACACACAGATAGAAGAGAAAGAGAGAGAGAGATCGCTATATAAGCTGCAAGAGCTTAAGGAGTCTGGGAGGCTCTAGAGGGAAGTAACTGTTGGTACAGAGTAAAGACTCGGGTTGGTTAGCTGCAGCCCCCCACCCACCCCCCAAGCCTGGTGCTGGATCAACAGGTAGTGTGTCCCGCCCCACCCAGCCGTCCTCCCCCTATACCACTACACTATTGATCTCCACTACTGTCATGGGTCGGACCCCGGCCTCCCCCTACACCACTACACTATTGATTTCCACGACATGGGTCGGACCCGTCCTCCCTCTACACCACTACACTATTGATCTCCGATACTGTCATGGGTTGGTCTCCTGCTTCCTGCTTCCCCTACACCACTACGCTATTGATCTCGCTACCGTCACTGGAACGACGTACCCCGGACTCCACCTACACCTCTTCACTATTGATCTCCTCCGACATGGGTCATCTCACCTTACCTTACGTTTACGCTAAGATGCTGTTGGAGGTTTGCCCCAACAGCTTGGTTTGGGACCAATCTGCCATGTTGCTTGTTTGCTCAATGAGGCTGCTGAAGGGCGCAGCCTCAGGCCAGCGTAACCACCACATCCTAGCCGGTTTGGTACGCCTTGTTTACACTTGTCCAGTTCTCTTTTGAATAAAATGTCATTGGACAGTCCCTAGTGTTTCCTAAAGGCTGCAGACATTTTCTAGACTCAAATGTCTGCATTGTTTTACTGAACCTATTGCGCCCCCCCTTTTTTTTTCATTTCAGTGGCAATATTTTATAGTCTTCCACGCCTGTCGTACTAGAAGGGACCTGTTTTCAAATACAGATTGGCAGTCAATCATGTCTCCCAGGGTGTTGCAGTTGTGAACTGTGATACGTCGTCTCTCTCCACGCTCTGGAAGTATAGCCTCCGTGCTTTCAGTCGTTCCCCGCTGATAAGATTGTAACGTCGTTAGTGCTGGCTGTAGAGGGTCTTTGCGGTTTCTACCACCTTGAACGGTGAAGTTAGACAAAGATATATTGTATTCGGGAGAGCATTAGGGCCTTGAAAACCATTGATATTTTTTTTTCTTTGCTTATCTTGAAGGTCTTTAAAATCCAGCCTGCCATCTTTTTGCTTTTGGAAGAGCAAGCTGTTGCTCTGTTGTGTTCGCTGAAGGTTAGTTCGTCAGCTGCTGTTTCGTTCTCCGAGGTCAAAAACTTTTTTTACTCTGCTCTGGCGAGGTTACTGGGGCCACTCACGCTCCTGGTCCACTCTGCCGCCATCGTGCTCTGTCAATAGTAGATTCGTATCTGTTGTAAATCCCATTTTCGCATGTCACATTTACCAGCAGAATATAAAGTTCCGGACGACTGCAAATTTGACGATGATTTTTCTCTGGGGCTGATAGAGGACGCTACGGTGGGTTCAGGCGGGTGCTGATGGCAATGTTGGCACGGCAGAGGATAGACGGGTTGGGGAATAGACACGTTCCGATTAGTATGGATGGGTGGATAGTAGATGTACCACGACATGCGTCATATTTTGACCACACGAGAAGGAGAGACAGTGTTGCCATCACACGTTTGGGTACCATATGAGTTACCAGAACGCCGGGATCTTCGGCAGCGTTACCATTGGATTTGTGACGGTCCATTAGGTTAAATCTCGGGTGCTGGCAACAGTGATTGAGTTTACTGGGTTGGGAGGGGGGTAGCACTTGTTAGGGATAGTGTTACTAAGTGTTATACTGTGGCGGTAACACAATAATATTATGTGCTACGATCTTGCTAGTGACACAAAATGTTACCATGTGCTGTATTTTATTAGTAACACAGTGTTGCTATGTGTTACGATATTGTCAGTAACATATAACAGTACCATGTGTTATGACAAATCTTGTTACTATGCAACATCAGATACACAGTGATACCACTGGAGTTAACACCCTGGATACACACTGTGGTAACAGCGGAGTGATTAGCTCCCCTGGCGATGACAGTAACAGTGTTACCACCAGAGCCAACACTTTGGTTACGGACAGTGTTACCAGTGTCGTATGTTGTCAGGCCCTGACCTCGAGTACTGCCACCCACACCAGGGTTGGTAACTGTTCGATGTCACATCTGACACCCTTTGTTCGTGTGTTGTTGTTGTTGTGTGTCTGTGTCTCATGTGCCAGAGGATTTTCTTGTTGATGTTGCGCTTGTTTTTCTTTGTTTTTGTTTTTGGGATAACTCGCGTGTTTGCTTATGTTTCTCTCTCTCTCTCTCTCTCTCTCTCTCTCTCTCTCTCTCTCATATCAAATGTATTCCTGGAGTGTTGTCTCCCTCCCACACCGTCCCCCACTCTCTGTCCTCCCCCTCCCTCACACAGTCCCCTCCTCCCTCTCCCGCACCGTCCTCCCCTCCCTCCCCTCCAGAATATGACACCTATGACTGGCGTTACCTGAGCTACCTCGCCCCGGGAATGTGTACCAACAACATCAACAACAATTTTTTGATAATTGTTCTCTACAGTTTTCCTGCTGCTCCATCCCCTTCCCCCCCCTATCCCCCGAGAGGGAGTGGGTGGGGGGCGGGAAGGAAGGAGACTCCTTGCTTATTTGCGTGCACTTACGTCGAGGTTTTGCCAAAAGGCTGGGCCAGCGCGTGGCATAGAAGGATATTAAGTTACGAAGATCAAGTCGTGTGAGTTACGTGTTGTCAAGTGTTATGTGTGAGATGGAGAGATTGTATGTCTGTCGACTGAAAGCCAGCAGCCCACATGTGGGCGAGGCAGGAAGATAAGACATCTATATGGGCCAAAGGAGTGACACTTGACAACCACTGAAGTGTTGGCTCACTGCGCAGCCATAACTAACCCTCCTGATAACCAGGCGGGTAGCGCCGGTAATATACCTCCCTGGTCGGTGGCTGCCTACCACCAACTACCAAGAGAGAGAGAGAGAGAGAGAGAGCATGGAATGTTCTGCGGAAAAAAATGGAAAGGGTGTTGAGAACAGTATACAAGATGGACCAGACCTTCCTGGATGTGGGTGGTTACATAGGTCTACGGGCCGCGGCCTTCAATTGAACAACCTGATTGAGCTGAGGAGCAACGTGGCAGCTTGGCCCCACGTCGAACTCTGAGGGTAGAAGACCTTTGAGACTATCTCAAGGTATACGTATCGTAAGATAAGGTCCCAGACCCAGCTGTGGGAGTAGAAGGTCTCCGAAACCAACGTAAGGTAAGGTAAGGTAAGATACGGTCCCGGACGAATCTTTGGGGATAGAAGACCTGCGGAACCATTGTTATGTATGTATAGGTTATGTGAGACAAGGTCCCGGATCAAGCTGTTAGGGTAAAAGACCTCCAGAATCGTCGTAAAGTACAGAGAAAGCAAGGTCCTGGATTGGTCTTCAGGGGTAGATCACCGGAACCATCGAAGGGTATACGTAAGGTAAGGTGAGGTCCCAGACCCAGCTGTGGGTCTGTTTGGGTCTAGAGTCTGAGTCAGAATGTATAGTGGGTATAGGGTCAGTGTACCGTTCATTGGTGCCGTCGGGACTGTCGATGTTGTATCCACTAAGGTCACGGTCCTGGAGACCACCAGACCCACTTGCTTCACAATACGAGGCAGGACTGTGGGTCAGCCTCACCCCAGCACCCGTCAGGGGTAGGGTCAGCCTCCCCCCAGCACCCTGCTGTATTCACCGTATGGAGCGGGACAGATGACCGGCCCGGCCACCAGGGGGGCCAGGGCGTGACACGTTGGGTCGGTGTTTGGCCAGTGATGAGCCAGGTGCTGGTGAGGTGCTAAGTGATAATTGTGCTGGTGGTACACTTGTGTGTTAATCCCTATGTATACAGTATTCTTTGGCAAGAGCCCACATTCTCAGGTGAACTGATAAATGATTTATTAGGTATAAACAAGAGTTCAGTAATTAAGAATACTAATGAGAATAAAAAGGCTTATAAACGTAAATAACTGGAAATATAAGATAAGGATAGCAATGTTCATGAAAAAAGATGACAGTGTTGAATCAGCACAGAGATGAGAGAGTGATAACTACTAGAGATAAGATAATGTGCTAAAGGAATCGTCTTTACTTTGTACGTGCTACAGTCCAAGCTTGGCCCTGTGACTGTTGATGGACGAGTTTGTCAGTACCTGCGACCTGTTATGTAGTATCCAGTTGAGCCGGGATCAACACTAGGAGAGGTACGCTCAGTATTCTGCTGAAGACATACATTGGTGTGGGGCAGGTCCTCTCTCTAGCCTCTCTTGATAACTAGGAACGGGAACTGCCCACCGCCGCCAACCAGGCCTCCACAACATGCTCGGAGTTTCTTGTTAGAAAGGAGAACAACTAAAATGCAACTGATGAAAGGTAGGAAGTATATGATGTAAAAATCATGATCGATACTGACTTGGCAAAGTAAGAGACGAAAATACACCAGCATTGGGGATTAGAAAGATACGCAAGCCGAGATACGATGGAAAGGAAGGGAGTGATGTGAGGAGGAAGACAGCAAAGGAAGGAAGCTTTCCCCAGACATATACAGAGTGTGGGTTGAATATTCGGGACATATGTAGGTTTGGCTGATGTGGTAGGACGACTGACGGACGGCGTAGACCTCAGCAGCCAGGGATGTGTAGTCTCAAGGGCAGGTGTCGCTCCCACCGCCTAGAATTGTGTAAGATATCAGAGGAAATATGTTGCTTTAAACAGAAGTCTCAGGCTCACCGCATGGCAGGGAGGGTAAGACTCAGACCTTGGGATGACCAATATGAACCACGTCATAACTTCTAAAGCAAAATAAGGTGCACCTGGTCGCGGCAATTGGCCTGCAGCTGACCTAGCTGTTTCTCTTCCCATAGGGGCTGGTCGATAGATTGGTAAGCAGGCTTAGGGTGATATATATATATATATATATATATATATATATATATATATATATATATATATATGAATGAGATGGCCCAGATTAAGGGCATTCGGTTGCCCGTACCCTCTCGAACACTATAATAGAAAGGACCGTTTGGTTACCAGGCACACATGACGATTGACAGACTAGGAAGGGGGCCAGTCGTCACTGCTCTGCCCACTGGGATGGAAGATATGACTACTTAACATACAGGACTGCAGGCACTCAACTGTCACGAGAAACGGAACAGAACGCCTTTCAGTTAACACTCTCATCATGAACTTGGCACCAAGAAGTGGAGGATCATATTAGTCAGCCCCTCATATGTGCTTACATACAGGTATGTACACTACTAATCTCATCGCATTCAGTAGTGTTTCACTTGCAGCCCTCACGGGACCTCTTATAGAAAGATTACGTGAACATTGAGGTCTGGATCACGAGCTGCAACCTATACAGTGGCTACAGAAAAGGAAGGACTGGGGCAGGAGTTGTGGTTGTATATCAGAGACTCTTCTCTAACATCCGAGCTGTTTAAACCCTCGGTTGTATTGTGGAAGTGTTAGTTATCGAGGCTGAAATCACTTTAAATAGTTGTTGCACCAGTTTATAAGTCGCCGTGTACGGGGTGAGTGGAATGTGTAGAACAATGTATGGTAAGTAGATTCCTGCCTTGATGATCTTGCAAGCCTACTCCCAGACTTCATCCTCATGAGAGATTTGAGCCAACGACGCTGGGGATGGAAATGGACGAGAAACTCCGCAGGAGTTGAGGGCTTGACCCGGAAATATTGCAGACGTAGTAGTAGAGAAGGGAATCCTAGACCATTAGTGATAGGGAAGGAAACCTTAGATGAACACTGGTAGAGAGGGGAATCTTACCTTTCCTTCATGACGTTGCCTCACGATGGTACCGGAGGGATCCCCGCCTCCAGATCTCTTCAGAAATGCTGCATGTTTGTCCTCTCTCGCTTCCTGCTGGAAGAAGAGAGGGACAGTGATGCGACAGATATGTCTTTCGCGGATGATGTTGACAGAGTGACAGCGTCATCTCAGACACTTTGTTCTCTGATAAAAACGTAATGAAAGTACAGACAAGTGAGGTTGACCGCGGCATAGCACGCACCACTACTGCATAACACGCACCACACCGGCATAACACGCACCACTATAATGGAGTGATTCAACAGATTTGATTTCAGTTACAGGATGGGAAGACCACTTATCCTGTGTCAAAAAAGACACTGGACGTTTGTTTTTACTTTTTCTTTTAGCTTTAGAATAAATCTTTGTCTAGATATACATAGATAAAACATTTCATTGACAGTATGGGTGAAGGGCACATATATAGGGGCAGATGGAGGCAAGTATAGAGCGTACAGTGGGTAGAGTACAGTGCATCGACATAGGAGGGTGACAGGTGGGCCCGAATGGGGCCCAGCCACCCAAAAGATCTCCCTCTGATGGGAGGGTTAGGGAGATCTAGGAGACATAAGATATTTGGTACATAGTTACAGGATAGTAAGTGATAATGACAGCAACATAGGTAACAACATTTTTGTAGTACAAAGCAAGTTTCAGATGTCATACATATAGAGAACATCTTGTTAACATCACAGTTACGAGATATACACAAACATATTACATATACACTGACATGTGTCGCTGAAACAGGACACTGTGTAATGCAGTCGTTAACATTGATAGCAATGTGAAAGGTCTAAGATACATTACACATTTGGCATGTAGTTACAGAATATAGTGGGCATGTTGTTAACACTAACATTAATACAAAGGTCAGGGCACGTTGCACAATGGACGTCGTACTTGTGACAAAAGAAACGCAGCAGTTCCCCCTACTGGACGGAGAGCGATAGTTCAGTTGGCAGAGGTAAATGAGATGCAGACTTCAGAAAGGCAGCAGCTCACATCACACACGAAAACAAACCGTCTTGAAAGAGGTGTTTGAGAACGACCGAACGCTCAGAATGTCATACGTAACTCTAAACGAGAAAGAATAGCACAAAACCGTTGATTAGACTGGGGAAAACATAAGATAGTTCTCTCTTTATTCGAAAATCAAATTGTCATGTGTATTAACTTTTACTCCCAACCCATGAATGTTAGGATCAGACACCTCACTTTCACGTCCAGTCTGCTCAACTGAAAACAGGAATCCCCTCTCTGATATAACTGAGGCAAAACTGGTGATTACACTTTTTGAAGTCGCTCACCAGACTAATACGCTTTTATATGGGCCTCCGTGGTGTAGTAGTTAGCGTTACTGACCACGATGCATTCACGGGTCCTCTTGGGGTCGGGCGGGCCAATATGAATTCGAATCCTGGACAGGGGCAGTCACCCCACAGACAACCCGGCTGTTTAGTCTCCCTGAGGGTAGCTAGGAAATATGCAAATATTATTCACCTCTTGAAATTACTATTAGAAATCAAAACAGTTGGCAGCGCCTGAAATCACCGAGGCTGTCATGACCAGAATTAGCACGGGAGGTTACGCAATGTACACAAACGAAATTCTGGAAGACTTGGTCACAACTCATCACTGAAGAAAAGAAAAAATTATATGTATCACTCATAGCATGACAAGCATGGAAGACCTCTAGAGACAAAAAGTGCCGTAATTATGTTAAAGAAAATTGTAAACACGTTGAGCCTGAAGCTATGCAGCTCACTGCTTCCAAATATCAGTACCACTTGGAGTCATAAGGAAGTGAACTTCAAGAGCACGCTAGACAAGTCTCTACAAATTGTACCCGATTAGCCAGATGTCAAGTGTAGGTAGGCGTGCGGCCAGCGGCCCGAAGCTGATCAGTGCACCTCGTCCCCAGCCTGAGCTTGTGGACACAAGCCTTCCACCGCTAACCTAAAATACTGACGAAGATGACGTGGTTATTTGAGGGGTACGAAGAACGTCCCTTGGTAGGGGGCCTGGACGAGGCTCTCGTGACGAACATGAAAAGATTTTGAGGACTTAACGAAGAGATTCGTCATGTGTGGAACACAGGGCATTTTTTTTTTCTCTTTTTTTGTACGTGAACTTCCTGGAGAGTTGGGTCTGCAAATGACCGTAGGTAAAAGGTGAGTCTTCCTGTGGTAGCTAAGGAAGAGGATGAGGAAGGTAGGGAAGAACGTGGGTAGAAGAGGAGTCTTAGGGTGGTTTACATTGTCAAGGGGAAACAGGTAATACTTTCCACGTGTTTCCTTTATCATCCTGAACTGTGCTGTGTCTGTTACGTTAATAATAATGATGATAATGAAATAGTAATAATGATAACTGATAATATTCATTACAATGATATTGATAATGATTTTTAGTAATTATGATAATAATAGGAATAAGAATACTAAGAACAACATCAGCAACAACAACAAAAACAATAATGGTATTACTGCTAATGATAATAATGATAATAATAGTAATAAGTGGTATACTGAAATAACTACAAAGACAGATTATTATTTGATGTGGAGAAAAGATGCACTGTAGTAAACAGAGAACCATATAAAAAGATGGTTGAGAGGGGGAGTTAAATAGACAACATTTATAGGTTAATTTACATTGTAATACTTATTGATGGTGATGACAGTAGTGGGGATGGGACTGTTCTTGTAGCGATCTGAATGGGTTTGTAGGGGTTCGATGTGGTTATGGCGCTGAACTGCAACCTAGGGAAGAGGGATCTCAGGTTGCAATGTGTGACGGTGGCGAGAATGGTGCTGTAGCTCCTTCCTGAACAGTTTGATGGTTGGAGAGATTCAGGAGGATCAGCGTTTGGATACGTGTTTTAGGAACAGAAATTGTATTGATGTTCTTGAGGTCAATATCAGGAATGCCCGAGAGAACATGGAGACGGTAGCCGGAGGATTTAATGAAGTTGCAAGCCTGTTCCTTCCTTCTGAACTTAATGTCCAGTGTGACACCGAGAAGCTTGGTGGACTGAACAACCTGGAGGAGCCTGGGGCCTAGTGAGAGAGTGGTGGATGGTGCAGGTGGTGTAAGTGAGGTTGACGGACATGACACCGGTCTTTGTCTGGTTGATGATGACGTGGTTGGCGGTGGTCCAACTCAAGAGGTTGTTAAAGATGCTGTGGGGGGCAATGATATGTGTGTGTGTGTGTGTGTGTGTGTGTGTGTGTGTGTGTGTGTGATTACCTATGTTTGCATACGGAAAGGAAAAGTTGTGGGACCCCAACATACGGGGAGTGAATTACACCCGTGGGATTCTAGCTGTCATCCTTTCTTGCATATTTTTCTCGAACAGTTCATTACTCTAAGCATTTCAGTATTTCTTCATTTCCTCCATTCGCCCAACACTCGGTTACTATAAAGGCATTTTCCTGACGTATTACTCTTCTCTTGCTTACCTTGCTGCTGTGTCCTGCCTGACTCTAAAGGCCTGATCAGTATCGACGTCGTCAGGTGCACCCAGGAACTTGTCAGATATAATCGTGTATGCCTCAGGCCTTCTGTCTTGCAACGCGGGTAAGATAATAGCTGCCAGCCTCTCCCTACCCTGCAGGTCACAGCGCCTCCTTTACCTAAATTCAGTTGTTGTGACGGACGCTGACCTCTAGCTGACACCATGTGACTGGTGTGGTACGTTGGCTGGGTTGTGACTGGTGAGGTACATGTAAAAGGTTGTCAGTGGGTGGAACGCTGTTGGGGTTGTTAATGACACAAGTAATAAACAGGTTGTGAAGGGCACGTAGGTAATTAGTGGTTGTTTGTGGCACACTGTGAATGGGTTAGGAGTGACGTATACGATTAATTGGTTGGCAATGATACACAGGAATTAGTGAGTCAGGAATGACGCATACCTTTATTAATGGGCTGTATATTGACATGCAGTTTATGGTTTATGAAAGGACACGTGAGGATTCATGGATTCTGGTGAATGAGGTGCGTAGCTACGGGATATTGAACTGAGGTGGGGGAGACTTTGGGTGGAGGGGACATGGGGTGGGGGGAGGAGACTTGGGGTGGGGGTGGGGGACACATGAGAGGAAGACGTGTATAAATTAGAGGAACAAGTCGGGGAGTGGCGAGAGACAGCAGCCGGTCGGCGAGATAGTTTATTGAATGAACGGCCCAGGGGAGAGAGACACTAGTCTGGGGAAGTTAGAGATGATGTGGGGACGGAGACGGCTGAGAGAGAGAGAGAGAGAGGATGTCAGGGAGAGTGGTGGGTGGGGAGAGGAAGGAGGGAGGGAACTCAAGATTATTCTGACAGGTGGAATTGCGAAGACGGTGGCAATACCTCGGCCTACACAGGCTCGAGTCCTAGGGTGACTTGATATATATATATATATATATATATATATATATATATATATATATATATATATATACACCTGTTTTCTTTCACCAAAACTGCTCACACACTCACTCACGTGCTCCCAAAACAC
>JAYMFT010110969.1:0-13510 GCA_038088735.1 Panulirus argus | reverse complement strand
TATATATATATATATATATATATATATATATATATATATGATATGCTGTGTAAATAGAATGCTATTCTAGTTCTTGGTCAGCTAAAATTTGACATCTAAACAGGAATCCCAGTTTTTAAAGGAAGACTTAGTTATTTCCGTAATGTGGGATTTCCATGTATGTTACAGTAATACCAAATATGTTCACTGAATCAAGAGTACTAGATATTCAGTTTCTACTATGCCTACCTTGCTGCTTACTTCAGCTTATCTTCAACAAGGAACAGTTGGGATCTGAATGTTCCTTGTAGCTGTAGGCTGTAACCCATGCCCGTGACTCCAGCACATACATCAGGATTATCAGAAAACAAGGCATTACGGATGATGCCAATAATGCTGGGCCAGGCAAGATAATGATAAGGGCCAGAACGTTGAGATTTAAGGGTTTCCCCTTGAATATTATCGTGAGGCAGCTTCTCTAATAGCAATATTGCCCTTTACATTCATTCTTTATTAGAGATACCGTAAACTGAAATGCAGAACCACATAGTCTTTAATATAGGATTTGCCGACTATATTTAGCGGAATGATGCTAAGTAACAGCGCGGGTGAATACAGGGGCAATACACAGTCTTACTAGAGCAGACTTTTACAACTCATGTTAATTTTCTTATACAACATGCGAGGCATAGACATAAGTCATGTATTTCGCGACACATCTGGCAGTTCTGCACTGAGTATCATTATCGCTGAACAAGTTGTATAGGCTGGCTGTGTCACAGATGTTGATGATATGGATTCTGCTGGTCATTATGAATTACAGAGAACATACTGGCATCTTTGACGAGGGTAAAAATTACTTGCAGTATTAGATATACCAACTGTTCATAGGCAATATTTCCTTATGTGGCCGAAATGCCCTATCATTGCTCACGATCATTTACGATTACTACAAAAGCGAAAATATTGAATGAGAGACCTGGACTCTGGCTAGGCACTTCCCGCCAGTGATTCAGTCCTGAAAGTGCGCTCGCGTCGCTTGAGACCGGGCATGCGCAAAAGATGATTCGCAAGTACAGATCTCTAGAGAATCAGATTTCCACTTTAGTATTGTCTGCCAACAAAAATAATAACCAGAAAACTTTCCAAGTTTATAAACCTGAGAACAATGATAAAAAACAAAGCACTCAATAACACACTAAACATAGATTTAAAAAACAGAAAATTGACTTGATCTTAAGAATTCTCTCTTCACACATCACAATAGACATTTGGTGGAATTTCTCCATAATTATAAGACTAATTCTTTTCGAATATTTGATCAATCTGCAGGCAAAGGGTATCAGGAAAAATAAAGAATTACTTCAAGAGCCAGTGGAGCCAGGCGCTTCAAGTTTCGTTATATTTTTTCGTGAACCCGATCGACAAAAAATTGAAAATGTTGCCGTAAGATCACTCGGTGGTGGCGCTTGTGGGCATCTCAGACGATGTATGTAGTGAACACTGATTATCTTTTGAAGCTCTTCGAACGCTGAAGTACCAAGGGAACGTTAGATTAACCACCAGTGCCACATGACACCCACCGTTGGTCTACACGACCACCAGTGCCAGCGAGAGCCGTGTGTCACCCACCGCTGGGCCTCCTCCATCCTCCACCAGAGCCAGGAGGTATTGACACACGGTTGGGACCTCGCGTGCCCTCAGTAGTACGAGGCAAGACGACCGCCGTCCATCAGGTGTGTCCGACCATAATTTTGTATTTAGAGAGTCTTGCCAGCGGGGTATGTGAGGCAGCGGAGGCAAGACGTCCCGCCTCGCGCACTGGGGACTCCGTGACCTAGGGAACTGTGCAGGATGATAGCCCCAGAATGTGTAGGATTTCTAGAATCAAAGAATGTTGGCTCGTTTACGGGATATGCGTAGGTGGTGTACGTGTACTTAGTGGGTGTACGTGGTGTATGTCCAATATGTGAACTTAGTGTATGTTCATAGTGTACTTACGAACGTGTGTGTGTGTGTGTGTGTGTGTGTGTGATGGCGTTTTATGAATGATGAGATTCAGGAATCATTATGAACTACAGGGAAACCCTATAGCAGTTCACAGGACAGGGGAAACTTATGATCAGAAAGACAAGTAGATCGTACGAGCTATATGCTGTAAGGGTATCACCTGAAGAGAAGGAAAGATCAATGAAGCCTTGAGATTAGGAGGATCTTGCGAGTCATACGAAAAACAAGCAGCTCTAACAAACCACAGGAAGTGCTTGACTATATGTGTCATAGCACCTGGGAATCATATAAACTATAGGGATATGAAGAACTTTATGAGCAGCAGGAAAGGAAAAATTCTTAAAAGACATGGGACTTAGGGTATCATACGAGTCATAGAACATGGAAGACACTATAGCTTATTAGTGGATGATCTTGTGAGCTCTTGATATGATAGATGATATCCATCAGGGTTACACTTATTTTACAGGAGTCTGGACATGACACATCTTATAATTTATGGAAAGGAGAGTAGCTTTTGAGATATGAGACGTAGTCAGCTTATCAGTTGATTACTGCACGTGCCACGAGAGGTCGATGAAATCTTGCGAATCAGAGAATATGACTCTTCGGAACCACGAATCTTAAGAGCTGTGAGACATATTGGATGACCGTCTATAGGTGTAACCACAATGATTCTTTAAGATTCAACATGTCGGGGATCATGGAGTGGGTGATCACGTTTTATAACAGGAAGAAAAGTTCACTTCTCAGTTGAGTATTTGTCTAGTGGAAACGCCAGAAGATTAATCGAACCTTAATGATTCTGTTTCGCTCCAAATGAGAAAGGCTTCGTCTGGCCTAACTTCTGTTGATCCCCAGGTCGTTAATCATGGACCGAGACGTGCGGGAACGATATGATTGGCCGTAATGAGGTAGGGGCCTGATTACGATAATCCAGCGGTTAATGAGGTTGAATGAAGCAACACCTGAAGGAAGGAGAAAGAAAGAAAAAAGAATGAAGGTTAAGGAAGGAGAAAGAAAAAAAAGGAATGAAGGTTCACTACTAGGTAACAGATGGGGAAGGAAAGTTGCTCGATAGTACAAACCAAGTTTATTTTTCTTGAGTGTTAGAGGTGTGTGTCTGTGTGTGTGTGTGTGTGTGTGAAGCTACCGCCCCGAGATCGCTGTTGAGAGCAGATGTCTACGGAAAGGACTTGCGTATCAGTCAGTGGGGTTTACGGGGGAGCCAGGGCGTCGCCGAACTTAAGTTTTGCGTGTCCATGTTGCGTGCAGCCCTCAACCACCAGTTTTTACCACAACAGAGACCGTGCGATTGGTAGTGTTTCTGACGGGAGATAAGAACTTCTTGAAGACTTCTCTTACAGATATGGATTCTACGAACCCGGTAGATATTGGCGTTCATTGGTTTGGTGAGGGATTCAGTCGCATGTTGGATTTCTGCTACTAAGCACAAGCGATTTGAAGTGTCGTCATACCCCGTTATCTTCACTGTGACCATGAAACATGACACTTTGCTAAATATGACCATGAAACATGACACCCTGGCGAATATGAAACAGGTTTATCGCTCCATATTCATGTAAAAATATAAGAAAAAGGAACTATGGCATCATGGGTTAATTTGTTGTTGTTGTTTTAATTCATTAATACATATTAACCAACTATGAAAAAAAAAAATCAACGCTTTGCAGACTGTATTTAACACGCAGATATATTTTTGTCGTCAACAGAACCCGGAATTAAGTTATTAAGGCTGTTGCTTGATGCGGATAGACTACGTCATCCGCTGATATCATTCTTTGCACAAGGATGATAGCCCGACTCACGGAATAATCATTTATCATCCTAGACATAGGGACGATAACTCACAGGAGAATAATTTCTCTTACAAAAAGAATCCTGGCTTAAGCCTTTTTCGGTGCAAGCGAGCGATATCGTACCAAAAGGATTATCAGAGGCAGTAAACACTGCATGTAGGAAGGCCGTGATTATAATTTTCCAAACGTTTAGGCATGATTAAGCTAATGACTCTGGGTAAATACGATGTCACTAGCCACTGGGCCTGTGTCTGTGACGTCCACTATTTACCCAGTAGGGATCACTGCCAGGTCAAGGCTGTCGGGCACTGTCGTCTATGTAATATATATAGACAGACTCATACCTATCTCTGTTTCTGGCCTTATCTAGATATGATTTAAGAGAAGTGTTTCTGTTCGTTCTATTTTATTAGATTTGCAAAATTCATAATAATGAAAGATTTCTGTTCTCTGTGAGTTTTATCTTAACATATATGAAAACTAAAATTTTATTAGTAAACTGACTTTAAAAAAGAACACGTCAAACGTTTCTGGAGATTAAGTTGTGGAAACGACGTACATCACATGCGTCGTCGGAGCGTACATGATTTAAGCAAGATGTTGACGAGTTGTTCTTGAGCAATGGGAAAGGTTATATTTTTGTTATCAGTTCCTATGGGTTGTGGCGCGTGTTTCGTGAGCGTAGCTAACACGTGATGCGTGTATCTTCCAGTGGTGCGTGTGTGAATGTGTGTGTGTATGTGTGTGTGTGTGTGTGTGTGTGATTACCATTCATGATTACTGTTTGCGTTTTACACTCGTGTTGCCCCGTCTGTGTGTGTTTCAGGTATATCGCCCATATGTGATTTGCCATAAATAACACCTTGTTTGCGTAGGTTAACCTCAGGCTGCTGTGGAAAGCTAGATACATCCTGACACCCTGAGGGGGGGAGGGGGTTGAGGACCAAGTGTTGCCTACCGTAGTATGAAACATCTCATGTCTGTCGAGATAAAGTCAGTTTCTCTCTCTCTCTCTCTCTCTCTCTCTCTCTCTCTCCCTCTCTTTCTTTGAAACAGTCAACTCGTCCGTCTGTCTGTGTAATCTCTCCCAGAATATTATGTACTTTCCATGTCTTGAATATTGCCTAGCTAAGGACTAAGGGAATGAACGGAATTACCTTGTGAGTGCGCGGAGGGAGCCTACACCCTTTTATCTCGGCACCTGTAATGACGGGGCAGCAGGTATGGATGAGGTACTTGTTGAGGCCGAACGCAGACGGATGACGGGCGTGACCAATCCGGCGTGATGGGGTCAAAGGTCGACTGGGCAGGAGGTGTGAGAGGTGACGCCATAACTCTTGGTCCACTGAGCCTTTCAGGCCTGCTGTCACACCCACAATGTCGGGGTCGGGTCCTTTCACTCCGCCTGCCTTCTCCTCCTCGACCCCTCGTTATTGTTGTCGGTAACTGGCCCGCTGTGTCCTGGTCCACTGGCTCATTGTGTCCTGCCCACTGGCCCACTGCAGCCTGGTCCACAGACCCACTGTATCCTGGCCCACTGTGTCAAGGCCCACTGCTCACTGGACCACTAGCGGAAAGTGTTATGAACCGGTGACAGGCAGTGCTCTGGACAGTTGGCTTAAACTCACCTCATTGTTTCACTAGACTGATCCGAAACGTTTCAGATTCATTGTTCCGAAGCTGTTTTGAACCTCGATGAGTTTTGCTTCTGAGATATGCTGAGCACTTTCAGTCCATTCTTTTACAGTATATCTGAAATCATCGGTGATTACTCAAAATTTTCTTCCCCAGCAATCCATAACTTTGCACGAATCATTTTCATTCGTTTTATAGACTTTGATATTCGTTTGTGCAGATGATTTCGATCTTGGTTAATACCATATGATTTTATAATTATGTGGAAGAGATAATTGGAATATGCACTGAAATGATTTCAACAACAATATTCACAAGAAATAAAAAGTGAGATGGCGTGAGGCAAAACTATTATTCTGTTTTTACTGATCGACTGCAAAAGAGCAGACAGCTGTTAGAAACTAAAGATGAGTCAGTGATATCAACTCGTGACTAAATATATTCCAATCTACAAGTGGAAATTGTGTATAAAGGAAAAGTTTTGTATTAAAAAATAGCACTGAATGGGTTGAGAATTACCAAGAATTGCAATAGCAAAGGTAGTGAAGGATCGGGTTTGGTTGGTTTGTTTACATTCAACAGCTGATGCAACGTTTGTTTACATATGTCAGCTGTTCCAGCACCTGCTTACGTATATCAGCTGATTCAGAATCTTGAGTCTGTAAGTATATATATATATATATATATATATATATATATATATATATATATATATACAGAGCACGACCTAGCATTTGTCCCTGTCTTTCTCCTGTACATGTTTATGCTGTGAGAATCGTGACTCCCGTATGTTTGGTTTGCTGGTTGCTTCTTTGCAAATACTTTTCATCTGGGTCCGGACACCTCAAAACTTGCCCTCCATTGTGCCACCAACGCAATGTACAATTTCATTCCCAACTGCAGGCAACTGCCGTATATAACACATTTCTGTCCTGGAAAACCTGTTTACGTATGCAAATGTTAATGAGGGAAATGGGTAATTAGTTATTTCTGACGATGTGGAAGTAAACACATAATGAAAATTAAAAGATATTATAAACACAGTGCTGGGAGAGTAAACACACACGGATTATCGCTAATGGACCTTAAATCATTTTTGGCATCCCCCCTCACCTCACCCCCGGCGGCAGTGGGAGGGTATATAAGACTGGACGCCCATGGAGCGAGAGCCAAACCCCAGAGGGCTTTGTCTGAGGCTGGAGGTCGGGCCCGCTGTGTTTGAAGTTGGTTAATCCCGTGTACGGAGTCCGCAGTGTGATATGGTGGTGATAGTGATAGTCGTGATCATAATGATGATGCTAGTGACAGTGATCGCGCTCATGATAGTGATGATAGTGCGCAAGTGGGTAGATGGGATGGTGAGCTTACTACCGGAGTCGTTATGATGACGGAAAGTGAAAGTAGATGATTCCTAGGATTACGCCAGTTTGACAGAGAACTATAAATTAAAAGTAGAAGTGGAAGACTCGAGAAAGAAAATAACAAAAATGGTTACTTACGGGTATTTTACAGACGTCTCAGGTAGTAGTAAATACATGTGTCGTGCAAGAGTAAGTGAATCGGACAAAACCTCTGTAGTGACTTGAAGTCATTCCCCTCACCTCTGGTAACATCCTCCCATCCCCTAGTAACTTGTAACCCCTCTCCTCACCCCTGGTAACCTGTAACTCCTCCACTCATCCCCTGGTAACTTGTAACCCCTCCCCTTCACCCCCGGTAACTTGTAATCCCATTGTATCATTTCCCTTCTAGATATAACCAGTTCTCAGAATCCTAGGAAAACTTAGAAGCGCTCCCTCATACCTAAGAGCTCTTCGCTACGAGTGTGAGGTAATCTCTTTCCCTCACTTATAAGAATCACCCACGAAATACCCCAGCCCTTCTCCCTTCCCAAGCCCACGAACTGCCCCAGGTTTTCTCCCCTCGCCAGCTGACGAACTGTTGATTCCCCCCCCCCCTCTCTCTCTCTCTCTCCCCCCCATCATCACCCTAACTCTCCAGATTGTGTGAAAATATCTGTCTTTCCATCATGATATTAAGGACAATAATATTGTATGTAGTAATGATGATGTTATTATCAATCATGTCGCTGATAATGATATTAATGATATCGTAAATGATGATGATAATAATGATAATGATAATAACAGGCCGTCAGACATCTCGAAGACTGGCATACATGAGTTCCATTTAGCCTCCCTGGAAGGCTAGACCGTCTCTGTGTCTAAGGAGAGGGTCGTCCATAGCGACCACTCCCACCCATACTGCCTGGCCCTCCCGCGGGGGAACCGACGGCAACTTCGGTGTGAAGTCTTGGGAGGTGTGGAGGAAAATCAACGTCTTGCCTCGGTCCAGCCTAGGTCCTCACCCTGAGATAGATCAGGTCATCCCTGAGTCAAACGGGTTCTCCCTGAGTTATAACGGATCCTTCCTGAGTTAGATCGGATCATATATATATATATATATATATATATATATATATATATATATATTAGAAATACCTTAGCTATTCTTTGTTAAATGAGAACAGACTGCACACTTTGTTACATAAGAAGAGAATGCAAGACTGCTGCTTAAAAATAAGGATTGAGGATTATACGTAATCAAAGAGATTACTGCTGAAAATTAGGACGGCAAGACTGTTTCTTAAATTTCCTGCAGGATGCCGAAATAAATATTGCCTGAGTCTAACCTTGTCCCTTCCTCATTTTTCTAATGGTAGAATTTGAGAAATACATGTTTCTAGATACATGATGAAGAGTGTGTAGGATTTCCTATTTTCGAATTCTTCGAAACCTTTTTGAAAAGCTTGTTGAGAATAAGATAACATACCATATAATGAACAGCTCTTTACACATGATATGTACACCATATTAGCTTATGTATATATATGAGTGTGTGGATGTGTGTATACTCAGGTAAAACTGCTCACTATCGGCTGTTAAAACGATATAATTACTGTCATTCATCAAGTGGTGTAACTTGGCCTTTTGAAGGTCTTCGGGTCAACACCTTTGACAGAAATCTGATAAGCACCAACGTCTTCGTTCTATTACTATTGTTGCTACGAGAACTACTACTACCACTACTACTAGTGGTACTATTACTGCTAATAGTACTAATTTTACTACTAAGAAACTAGACATGAGTAAGATAAAGGCTGAGAGGCAGAGCTTGTACCAAAAACTTTTGCTTCTGGGAAAAGACAAGAGAGGTCCAGGTGAGTGGTTGCTAGCCATCCTGTCTGTCTGTCTGTTTGTCTGTCCGTCTGTGCTTAGATCGCGCTTCCTCGCTTTTCGTGTGAAATGTCGTTATTCATCATCCTTATTGTCTGTATGTCTCTGTGTATATTGATCAACTTTGTGTGATTGTATTTGTAAGAGTCTCTGTGTGTGTTTCTCTATGTCTATGTTTCCTGTCTATCGTTTCTGTATATACAGCTGACTGGCTCTCTGTCGCTCCTCGTATGAATTGTCTGTGTTTGCTATCCCACCTGTTTGTTCCTCTCTGTGTTTGCTGATAAGCTTTGTGTGCCTGTCTCTCAACGTCTGTATTTGTATGTGTCTGTGTGCCTATTTTCACCCGTCTGTTTGTTTGGCTGTCTCTTGAAAACATACTTCCGTCGTAAACATCTCTAGAATTCATACCTCAGGTAATCTCATTACTGATTTATGATCTTGTTTTATAATCAGATTCGAAATGAATAAGTATATGAGCATTATTACCATCTTCAACATTATCCAAAGTTCAGTACTCACTTAATTACTCTCACAGTCTCCTGCATTTAATACAAGAAGCAATGATTTCCTCTGGCCCCATGACTGCACATATTATATGAACTAAAGAGCGTAATGGGTTTGGTTAAACGAGGTAAGCTCCACAGACATTCTCTCACCCATTAGCTTCGCCAGCCTTGCATGTGATTGCTTACCGCATCGCACTGGAACCCAGAGACCATTTAGGTAATTTCCTAGCAACTGCATCAGCTATGCATGGCAACCAGTAATTTGTTATTGTTATAACAGATGATAATCATAATAATCTTGCTTATCTAAAACGATGCGATCACTTTCAATAATTAGATATCATGCTATTTAATATTCAGTATTACTCAGTTAATTATATTTAATAAAGGACTTATTATCATTAACATTACCATGAATAAAAATGAATGTTTTCACACAGTTAGCTTTTAGAATTACTGGGATGATAATTAATAGATAAATAAGTAAGGTTTGATGCAACTTATAATTAAATCATAATGAAAGTTTAATTACATGAAGTTTTAGTTAAATATCTACACAGATTTAAAATTACTGGAGGGTGTATGATATTTGGTCCCCTTCTGACACTATGAGACTGATAGATTTTATCTTAAACTTGTCTCCATGCTTGAATGAAAGCTTGTCTCTAAGCTTGAGTTAAAGTTTTCCTTTAAGCTTAACTTAAAGTTTCTCTTAAAGCTTTTCATAGTATATGTCTTCAAGCTTAGATCTAAGCTTATATTCAAGCTTGTTTTTCAAGTTTGTCCTCAGGTTTGTCTGTGTCCCTGACATTTAATGTTCCCGATGTAGATGTATCAGAAATGGACTGAACTCCAGTCCCACATAACTAACCACAAAAAATATGACGTAAGTAACACATTGACAAGAACAAAATGAATGATTCTGCAAGGTATACAAGGACTAGCTTGACCTCAAGTATACATGTGCTGAGTTGACCTTCATCATACATGACCTGAATTTACCAACAGCATACCTAATCTGGCGTGACCTTCAGTATACGTAAGTTTCCTTTCTGTCCTCAATTTACATGACTCATGACACATAGTTGAGCAAATAGGTGAACTGAGTATATATGACCTGATGAATAAGCCATACATGACCCATTACGACCTCTAGGATGTATGACTTGTATCCTGACCAATCCTAATACATGTATGCCGACCTCTGTTTTGGGTGTATCCTGACCTCTGTTATAAATGAATTCTGACCTCTTCTCCACATAATTCCTGACATCAGTCGATATTCATCCTGGCCTCTGATATATATGTATCCTAACCCCTGTTAAACATGTATCCTGACCTCTGCTATATATGACCTGACCTCTCCCCACAGAGAGGGTGCTGTACCCTACCAAACCCAAGACTACAGTACAGAAGGTACCTGTGCTGGGCGGTACCCCAATCACCGTGGACACTGCCGTGGTAAGTACTTCCAGTACCGTCCCGTACCCTTATGCCTGGCGACAGTGCCATGGAAAGAACAATAAGATTATGATAACACAAACAGTGACAATTTCATTTACTAGATTGAGGAGCCAGCGTGTCTTGAGCAGTGACGCTCTCTCCCTCCCACCCTCCCTCCATCACTCTGTGCCCTCCATCTTTATAATTAATTTCGTGGTGGCGTCGATAATCTAACATGGGGTCTCCCTCTCTCTCTCTCTCTCTCTCTCTCTCTTCCCCACCTCTCTGGGTCCTTCTCACCTCGCCGTCGAAGACCCGCTATTCACTGCACTCTCCTCCAGGTACAATAGACATCCCACATAGTCCTACAAGAGGCCCGGTTCTTCTAGACCTACAACAGTACCCTCTCTCGTAGGCGTACAAGAGCCCCTCCAGATCCCACCCTTCTTAGACGGTACTTGATCCATCGACACCTGCGTCTCCAGATTATGGATTCCCCAGGGGGTCTCTGACCTCAGCTACACCCCCTGTAAAGCTTGGACCCAGGACTATGGTCCGATGTAGGCGTCTGACATGTCTGGTGTCCCGAGGTGCGGCTGTGGTGCGGACCACTCGGGTGCTGTGTGACGATCAACCATACGTGACAGACCATTGTCCCACACCCACCCCTACGGGCCACCAGGGAAGACCATGGCAGGTCGGAACCACCTCGAATTACCCAGTCACACCAACCACGACTTGTCAAGAACAAGCATGGCCTTCCTCGTGAACCAGTGCAAGGTGAAGAAGATAGCCACAGTCCGCCAGGGACCACCCCCACCACTACACACCATTGCAGACACCAAGGACCACCACGGTTTGCCATGGACGACACAGCCACAACCTGTGGACCGAGAAAATCAAACAGCCAGCAACAATGAGACGGGGAGAAAAATCCATACCCATGATGCCTTTACTGATACACTCCACCCCCGCCCGTGCGTCTAACCCCCCACCGACCCCCTGCTCATTTGTTTACCTTTCCTGCCACCTCCTGGATGACTCACCTCTTCCTAAGCGTCGCCACCCCTTCCCTAAAGGTTGACTCCTCCCCACAGGCGGCGCTAAATGACTGTTGTTATTCAATGAATGTGTGAGGGTCATCTGTTGATTTTAGTATCTCCTAAACAGAACATTTCTTTTGCCACGCCTTTCATTAATAAGTACCTCCCACAATAGACGTCCACTTTCTTCATGTTCTTCTCCATCTATACGTCCCTTTCTACACCTACTCCTCCCTTTATACGTCTCCTTTCCCTCTACAAGTCTATCTTCTACACGTCCCGATCTTTTCTATACATGTCCCTTCTACATCTTCCCCTAATTTTACACCTCCTCCTCTCCATAAACATTCTCATACACTTTCCTCTTTCTGTATACAACTCCTTCTACACTTTCCCCTTTTTTTATAAGTCCTCTTTGTAAATGATCCCCTTTCTTTTGTACGTCCGGCTCTTCACTTTTCTTTTCAGACGTCTATCTCAATAAAAATTCTCCTTCTTTAGGTCTCCATTTCTGAGGATGTCTCCGTCCATGTACACTTCTCCTCGTTCTACACTTCCCTCATCCTCAACATGTTAACATCCTTTAAATATCCGTCTCACTTCTACACGTCCGTTTTCCTTCCACATGACCCACCTTCTTTTACATATTCTAATCCCTCTATGTATTCAGCTTTTACCTGTTTGTCTTGTTGTACATCACCCATCCTTCTGTACACTCACTTCAGACCAGGAAAAATGGATATCCCTTGTACAGAGTGAGGTTAGTTCCTACTCTGGGGGTCATTCACACTTGACCTGGCTGTTGAAGCGACTGGTTACCTGGTGTAGTGAGGAACTGCTTTTTTTGTCTCGCCGCGCGCCGCCGTAATCATCATTGTCTCGGGACCGGACGATTGAGGTTCCATTATGACAAACTTTCATGCGTCGTCGTATGATTAATCCGTAAGACAAGGAGCCAATCTGGATAAGTATACCACGGTAAGATATATATATATATATATATATATATATATATATATAAAACCGTGGACAAATTTCTGTGAAAGAGTCCTGGCGTTACTCAGGACCTCTAAGAAAGAAGGCAACGCTACTCCCAGTAACAGGGTAATGCTGCCTGCATTTGGAGCGAAAAGCTCGTAGACGAGACTGAATAACTCCCAGCGGTACAGCCTTACCGAAGGAGACGTCTCACACGCAGTGAAACTCGAGCAGGTGAACTTAGACTTTTCACAGGTCTTCGATACACATTACCTACTGGCTTATGAACAGAATTCTACAGGACGTCACAGCTCCAGCAACAGGAGTCTTTCTTTTATTTTATTCAGATCAATTCTTGATTGATTCCCATGTCACTACTGTAGATTCAGGAGAGGTAGTAGCATCATACTGGATGTAGAATATTAGATTAGACTGTTGTCTAACACAGCCTTTAGTTTCATTTATGTATGAATCACATGCAAATTTAATGAAAATCTTTTCATTCTGATTTGATGGAATCAAATACATATAACAGATGGTGGCCAAAATTTTCGTACAATAGAAGGAAATGATCTTGATTAATACTCAAGGAATTGTTGCATTATTGTCCATTCTGTTCTTGTCATTACGTACAGCTGTAATCCTTTGAAGTTTCACTGGCGAGGATTAACTTCACCCAAATCCACGATTGTCTGGATTAATTAAGCTTGAGAAAACTTTTTGTAACAGAATTGTTCTCGTGTAACAACTGTGTATATGTTTCAATATAAATGTATATATATATATATATATATATATATATATATATATATATATATATCCTGTATTATAATCACACTTGTATCTATCTTCATTTC
>JAYMFT010110958.1:0-13510 GCA_038088735.1 Panulirus argus | reverse complement strand
TATATATATATTTATATATATATATTGGTGTTTGTCCTTTCTACCACTCACTGCTCTAGTGCTTGTATTTCTAACCAATCATACGGAAGTGCTCGCTTCTCCTCAACCAAGCAATTGAAGCCGCTTGCATTCTCGTCCAATCAGCTTAATCCTTGGACCTCGGTCCGTCCACCGCTTCATAACTTGCGTAATGCTCCTGGTATCCTTTGTACACAAACTTTGTCTTTCATAAATTTGTCGCATTTGCAAAAGAAATCTTCAATGCTGTCCTGACCTTTCCCCAACCATGTGCACAGTGCAAGCTAGAGCCATAACCACTTGCAAATGTCAGCCCCCAACTACGTGCCCGCAGGACTGGCAGTCAGCCCACGTCTTCTGTCGCAGCCACGGCGGTTTCCTGGCCAACTGGGACGAGCTGCGGGCCCTGAGGTCCGTATGGCCTCCCAGAAACGTGACCTGGCTCGAGAGAAACCTGACCCAGTCATTAGTAACCTTGACCTGGCCGCTGGGGAACCTGACGCTGAATGGCCTCACTTGGACGGCTCTTACGACCCACGAGGGACGGTACCAGTGGCTGTCTCATCTCCCAGGTAGGTGGGGGTCTATGGGAGTCCCATGACTAATGGTTGATGGTTCTGTGGGAGACCCATGGTGGATGTGTGGTCCGCGGGTGCTCCTTAGTGGATGGGGGGGTCTTTGGGAGTGTCCTATGGGTGTATATGGTCTGTGGGAGAGTCATTGGTGGGTAGGGTCTGTGGGTGTGCCATGGTGGGGGGTGAGAGGTGAGTCTGTGACAGTACCATAGCGGATGTGGTCTGTGGGAATACCATGGTGTGGTGAGTCTGATGACCGAGCGTTACCAGCCCCACAGCGAGTGTTTAGCACCACCAAAACCAACACCTATGAGAACAACACCTATAAGAAATACAACAACAACATCTACGATAGTAACAACGCATATAAATACAACACTTACAACAGCACCAGCACTCTGGTCTTATTGTAAACCATTCCTATTTTCCACAGGAGTGGGTGAGTTCCTGGCGTGGGAGGGGCTCCACCCTCCCATGTGGAGCAGAGAGTGTGCCGCCTTCCACCTCCAGACACAGAAGTTCCACCTCTACCCCTGCACGAACGCCCTGGCCTTCTACTGCCGCCTGCCACCTTCTGCCCTTCCGTCAGGTGGGTGTTCTGCCCCTAGGCAGGTCCTCCAACCACAGGCATCATCATGACCTATGGACTGCCCGCTTCTAACCCGCTCAAGGTTTGCAGATCCGAAGCTTCTGAAACACTTTAACACACGAACCCGAAGCTTCTGAAACACTTGACACACGAACCCGAAGCTTCTGAAACACTTGACACACGAACCCGAAGCTTCTGAAACACTTAACACACGAACCCGAAGCTTCTGAAACACCTGAGACACGAACCCGAGGCTTCTGAAACACTTGACGCACGAACCCGAAGCTTCTTGAGTACTTTCAACGTGCAAAAGTCGGAACGTTTTCAGTGCTCAACACACACGTCGGAACCAGAAATGCTGAAACTGTTTTTGGACTGATATCTGTACATTGGTACTTTATAAGAGATCCTCTTATAACAGCCAGTTAATCAAGCGACAGGAGATCACACACAGTTGCAACTGAATCACGCGACAGGAAATTACTTTATGAAAACACAGTGGTTAACCAACACGCATTTTGCTCCACTGACCATGCTTTCGTCACCCTGGCATTGTACGGTCCCGAATGAGTAGGCCAGGTTTGGGGATGAATCCTGTGTAGTCCTGTGTCGCCGCCAAGTGAACAAATCCACCACGTCATCGTCCAATAGGCGTCGGATCGTGTCATAACTCGGTCAACACTTTGAACACAGCCACTCGGCTAGAGTACACTGTACTGTTACTACCTGCGAAGCATGTTCCGAACCCGTCCGAACCTGAAGCGTTAGTCAATGATTCGTCTGTATTGGTTCAAGAAGAATGTTTACTCCTCGCGAATGTAAAACGATAATTCGGTCTTTTGATCCGAAGACAAGGTAGTTCATTGTCTGGAGGTTGCCCTCTCTACCTGATTCTCCCTTGAGATATACTGTTGTCGTTGTTTGTGTGTGTGTGTGTGTGATTACTTGACGTCGTCTGACCCATTGTTGGTGTTCTTTTCGGGCTGTTTCTAGCTACATGGGTGTTATGGACTTATTTAGAGGGGAGGCTATTTTTCTCATCGTGTCCTGATTTTGGTACTGCAAATGTGTGTGTGTGTGTATGTGTGTGTGTGTGTTTGGGGGAGAGGTTTGCCACTGTAGAGTCTTTTATGCGTTTTTCTAAGGAATCTGAACCAGTTCTCCTTTCTTTCACAAGAAAATCGTTTCTCGAAAGACTTCACCAAAACATACTTTTTTTTTCCAAGGGCGTCTAGATACGAGTCAGGATATTGGAATGCGGGACTGTGCTCTCCTGAAGAGGAGAGGTTTCATGGGATCCTTCGTCAGTATATCCTGCATCAGGAGAGGCAGGAAGTCTAGCGGGACTTCAGGAGTTCACTTGAAGCTCTGCCGGCACAGTTCGACCCCAGGCAGAGATTCGAGACTGTGAAGGAGAATTGCTCTATTGTGGAGTCTCGCTTTGTCTAAAGCTCCGTTCGAGGCCTCAGTAAAAAGTCCCGATTTCAAGCACAATAATCCTCTAGCCAGTTGGCTCCTAAGGACTACTTTGTGTTGGAAAGAAAATGAATAGATGAATAGATAAATAACACCAAAATATATTTTTCTTACATGATTTTTCCATTATCTATTTGCACTTTTCATACAAAACGGTTGATTCATTTTTATAAGCACCGTAGACAAATTATTTATCGTATAAGATTACCTGTCAAATAATCCATATAATTTTCCTTTCCCACAGCTTTCTTATCTCCTGTTTTCATGAGAAATCGAAAAAAAAATTACTTTCTTTTAATAATCCATACAAACAATCTATTCCCCTCTGTTTCAGAGACAATGTATCTGTCTTTCACACATAACAAATCTCTCATTTACGATTTTTCTCAGGTTCTTAGCAAAAGCACTAATGCCGTATGACCTGGCTCATTTCAAGAGACAGGTTTTTCACTTCCTTAAAAATTCGTAAATACTTTTCCCTGTCTGTTTTTCCCCCTTTCTCAGTTCTCTCTATATTTCAATTAGGGCCCGGCCTTGATGTGGACTTTTGTCCGTGACTGGAGCCTTCAACATAAAAAAAATGATTAAGTCAACTGAAGTGCAAAAAGGTAAAAAAAAAAAGAAAATATATATATATATATATATATATTCAAAAGTATATTACTATTAGAATTCTCTCTCTCTCTCTCTCTCTCTGACTGCATACCACTCTTTCTAGAGGCCGACCCAAAGGACGTGGAACTCCGTGTGGCCAGCAACATGGACATGCCAGACAACTGGATCACGGTGAGAGAGGGAGAGTTCTCCAACCTCTCCCTGACCTGCACTGCTCACAGCAGGGTCACGGGCGAGCCTCTCACACGCCAACCATCTCTGTTCTGGAGTAAGGTCAGTTACTCTCTCTCTCTCTCTCTCTCTCTCTCATCATCTGAAACTCATGGACCTCGTCAAATTGTCTTCAGCCACTAAATTTCGTTTACAGTATATGACTAGAGCCTACGAACCACTAATTTAGCCCTTTCTATAGCATCTGCATTAATGGCTTGCATGTTACACCTCAGAACCAGCTTATCCAATAAACGAGAGATTGTTTACTACATTAGTTGAATGACTCGACTCTCTCTCTCTCTCTCTCTCTTTGCAACGAAGTCTATGTTGCCACTCTTTCTGAGAGAAAGGAGCAGCATTTTCGTCAGAGTGATTGTTTTGTAAGTACCACCGTACCATGGAATTGAGCCAAGCCCTTCCATTTTTTTCAGGATGGCGTGTACATCCACTCATACACTAGCAAGATATTTCCAGCCATTGTCCACGACTCGACAAAATCCGAGACGGAGGAGAAGTCTCCCTTCCTCCTGAAGCAGGGGACCTACTGGTGCGAGGCTTGGGCGGGGAGGTCCCCAACCCGCCTGGTGAGCAACAAAGTCTTGGTGACGCTGGAGAACTGGTTGGTGCTGATTGTGGCCGCTCACCGGCACGAGGCACCGGAGGGCTCCTCCACCACCACATCCGACGCCGTCAGCGACATAAGCCAGGCCTTCGGCACCCACTTCCCGGACTTCGACAACTACTCTGTCGACCTGCTCTCCGTCGAGAGGGAGGTATCGCCTGGAACGACGGGTTCTCTGGGCAAATATCGATTCCAAGTTCACATTCCCAACACGGGCGACTCCTTCAGCAAAGTGATGGACCTCTTTCAGAATGGAGGTCGAGCGTATGGGGAAATCTACAAGACTAATGGCTACCTACAGACGTCCTCTGTTGCCCTTTCGACACATTGCCTGAGTCACACAGAGATTAACGACGAAGGGAAACGAATCGTGTGGCCATTTACAGCAGCAGGGAAGGTGCATCCACTCCACTACAGGTGTGACATAGCCGGAGGCAGGTTGCAAGCGGGTTACTGTTGTTGGAATCACACACACGGGGCTACTGTGAGTTTTGATCCCTCTCAGTGCGAGCGGTTCGATCATTGTCCCCGGGACTATACCGGCGTTTCTGACCACATCTGCGCGTCGACCACAACGCCAGGCGCTTGGGAGAAAGGATTTCGGGCCATGTATCGGAACAGTATTGAGAAGGGCGTCCTTGAGTCCAGCAGCTTTCACCAGAGGGAAGAAGGAGAGGAGCTCTCCGTCTACGAAAGAACGAAGCAAATGTTGAAGGACACGAAGGATTACAGTCGTGTGTGGCTACCGGTGAGAAGGTTGGCGCCCTGGGGACCGCTTACCTTCCTAGGACCAGGAGCCTCTGATTACCCATACTCCCACTACGAGGGGTCGAGCCTCTTTAATGTATCCTGGGCACCGAGTCATCCCCTGCCTGACCAAGACTGCCTGGCTCTAGACATGGAGCAAAACCAGTTGTTGACCCTAAGTTGTGACACTGCCCTGCCGTTTGTTGCCCTTCTGGATGTGTCAGGGCTGAGGGACCTTCCAAACCCCAACTGGACTTCAAGTGTGCCCGGACTGATAGTTGAGAATCCGGCTTGCCCACAGGACTGGTATTCAACTAGATACCATGGCAATGTGTGTTTTAGACTCTTTACGGACGTACAGAACTCCACCTGGAGAGAAGCCAAAGAGTTCTGCGAGCGGTGGGATGCCCAGTTGGCCTCTCCGGCCGTTGGCTTCTTAGACTGGGTGTACAGACAGTACTTGTTCGACTACGGTGTGGATGCCGTGTGGATGAGTGAGGGACTCCCGGAGTCTGCAGGTGCCTCGGCTCAGGGAGGCTCACAGGCGGGGTTCATCAACTGGAAAGTGGACACCAATCATTCGCTACCGTCCACCACCCTCACCGTCGACGGCTGGTCCAGGGAGAGCACATCGGCCACCAAAAGAAACATCTTGTGCCAAAAGACCCCATTCGATGCGTCCACAACGATCATTCACGTCGAGAAGAGCGAGGAGGCTTCATCACAGACGATATGTGTTTATGTCATGAATGAAGAACTGTTGATGAATGGCACCGATTCCCTCCGATGCTTCGTCAACGGTAGATCAACAGACTTAAGGCGGGGAAGCAACACAGGGTGTGAATATGAAGTTTATGGTGGCATACAAGGTCACTTTCAGTGCCAGGCTTGGGTACTGACCCCATTCCATTTGGCAAAATCTAACGACCTGCTTAACAGGACACCGAGGACTTTGACCTACGCCGTGAGTCTGTATCAGGAAACAGACTACAGACCGAGTCTTCACGACAGTACGTTTGCTTCCAGAAGCCCACAGAAGGGGAACCCAACCTGTGTCAATCCCTTTACGAAGAAACTTGAGGGTGAATTCAAGAGGCTGAGGTTTCCTGATGTGACCATACGCATGGATAACTTCTTCTACTCCCAGGACCCGACAGACGCAAAACTCACACACAACTTCCACGTCGAACTGGAATTCACAAATGATAAAGTTAAAATGATAACAGAGGACGGCATGTTCCAATCGCTGGCCAAGGCGCTCCCGTTTGGCGAATCTTATCGTGAGTGTTCTCTGGTCAGACTGGGCAGCACGGTGGGTTGTTTTGGCCAGGTGACGAGGGATAGGAGCCTCGCTATGCCTAGTGCCGATGACGAGACGAGGGAGAGGAACCTCACTTGGCCCAGGACCGAGCAGGAGACAGAGGAGAGGAACCTCACTTGGCCCAGGACTACGGGCAACGCCGTCGTGCTGCCTGAGGAACTATGCATAAACGCCAGAGGAGAACCAATTACCCGGGACTGCCTAGGCGAGTTTCTCCTCGGCTACCGATGGGGAATGGTCTCTGGAAACTGCACTGGAGCGCCTTCCAACGTCACCAGGAGGCTATGGGAAATCAACAGGCCCGGTCTGGACTCGCCCTCCAATGTTGTGAAAGCACTGTCCAATCTTACCGCAAATGGGAGCTCCCTCAAGCCAGTCGACATACACTTCGTTGCTACCAAATTCCAATCTCTGTCGAAAGAAGACACGCCACCCGAACTTGACTTGGAGAGTATTGTGGAAACCCTCAACAACGTCATGAAAGCCGATGACGAGGCCTTTGAGCCCGTCCAAAAGCGACTGAATTCCTCCAGCGTTCTCTTCGAGGCCTTTGAAAACATCGCCTTCAAAGTGAAACTTCCCGAGAGTGAGGGTGACCAGACCGTGATGGCGATGAGAGAACTCGTATCCGTCGAACGTGTGGACTTAGAAACTAATTCCACAATCATAGGTTTCCAGTCCAAGGCGGATGTGCTGGAAGAAAAGACGCTGAAGGTGGGAAATGAGATAAACCCCCTGGAAACTGAAGTCGCCATCATTTTCCCAGAAAATCTCACTCGCATTGTTGCCACCAAGTCCGGAAAATCAGCCAGGATGCAGACTGACTCAAAGCAAAAGCTCCAGCTGACCTTCGCTGTCTACAGAAATCCAAAATTTTTTCAAGACAACGAATCATATCCCAATTACATAGTCAACAGTCACATTCTTCAAGCTACATACAACAATAAGGTAGTCACAAATCTCAAAGAACCTGTGAAATTAATCTTCAGGCCTTCTAAACACGGAAATGACTCGAAATGTGTGCACTGGGATTTCCAGAAGAACTCTAAAAGAGGAGGTTGGTCAACTGAGGGTTGCTGGAAGGGGGAACCCAAAGGCGACCGCGAAGTGTGTTTATGCAACCACCTGACTTGCTTCGCCCTGCTGATGAACTACGACGATGAGCAATTCGAGGGAACCCACGGCGTGGTCCTCAACGTCATCACCATCATCGGATGTTCCTTATCTGTCGTCAGTCTCCTGCTGGTGTTCACGACCTTCTTCCTCTTCAAGAAGTGGCGACGGCACCTGCGTAACAAGATTTTGGTCAACCTCTCCTTCTCCATCTTCTGCAGCATCGTGATCTTCCTGGCGGGCATCAACCAGACCTGGAACGACATCTTGTGTCGGAGTGTGGCCGTGGCGCTCCACTACTTCATCCTGGCCTCCTTCGGCTGGATGCTGGTCGAGGCAGTGCACCAGTACCTCAAGTTCGTCAAGGTCGTTGGCACCTACATCCCCAGGTTCATGTGGAAGGCCTCAGTCAGCGCGTGGGGGGTGCCCGTTCTCCCAATCATTGTCGTTCTCGTGTACGACAGTTCGCTATACGACAACAGGAATGACGACGACCCAGACGCCAGGATCTGCTGGATGTCCAGCGAGGGTTTCAAGTACGCCTTCTTGCCCCCTCTGGTGCTGACGATGACCGTCAACCTCGTCATGTTTTCCCTTATCATCTACGGCGCGACTTGCGGCCGAGTGCGCGTCACCTCAACCATGTCTGACAGAGAACTCTACATGAGCCAGTTGAGGATGGCCATCTGCATTTTCTTCCTCCTCGGTTTCACCTGGATCTTTGGCCTCCTAGCGGTCTGGAAAGCCCGCCTTACGTTCTCTTACCTGTTCTGCATCTTTAACACCCTCCAGGGGTTCTTCATCTTCCTGTTTCACGTGTATCGAGAGCGCAGTGCCAGGAGGCTATGGAGATCGTTTCTCTCCATCAAATCCAAAAGGGTCGCCTCGGAGCAAGCCAGTTCGCAAAACATCAATAACTCTATGCAGTACAAAGACAACAATGAGAGCGTCACGTATAACCAGGCTGGAGGGGTGTCCATGCATCCAAAGAAGCCCTTCGACAAGGACACCAGGAGCAGCGTCCGGTCTGCGATCACCTCTTCTACGCTTCTCCAGTCTCGCGCCAGCATCAACAAATGACCACCTCCATATCTGGCATAGGAAATATTCACGCTGTGTTTCCGCCACTCATCCTCCTGTAGCATACCATGTACAAGTCTACCTCCAATATCAGATGCGAGAAATTCCTTCTGAACGCTTAGATTTAAATGAGACTTTTGCCATAACGAAAAAACCTCGTCCACATCTATTGTCTTGTACCTTCAGTGTGATCTTACCTTTTCTGGTGTGCAAGAAGGATCTTATACACGTCCTTCTGCAGGCTTCTCGCTGTAGAGCGACCAGCGTGGTATACTTTTGTACATCGAACTCAAACTCTCGAGTTATACCTCAACCAGATCAACAAGGCAGGTGTGAACAAGGGACTCAGGGATTCGTAGGGTCACATGCAGATCTGAAGCCTTAGTCAGACAAGTAGAGCAGGGCTTTAGAAGGTCTAAGTCATAATTCAAATCCTCAACCAGAGAAGTGGCGTAGTAGACCTTTGGTAGGTCTTGGTCAGGATTCGAAAGCCTCAGTCAGACAAGTGGATCAGGGCCTCGAAAGGTCTCAGTCAGGATCCGAACCCTCAACCAGAGATGTGGGGTAAAGCTTCGGAAGATCTCGATCATGATCCGAAGCTTCATCCAGACGGGTGAAGCGTTTCGGTCAGAGCCAAAGCTATAATCAGAGAAGTGCGGGGAGGGCTTTGGCGGGTTTCAGTCAGATCCGAGGCTCGAAAAGCCAAACTATGTGGCACTAGCACGACAAAATGTCAATAACAATGAAGTACAATTCTCGTGAACGTAATATCTCTTTTCACAGTAATTCAGTAATGTAATACACGATAAATATGACTGTACGTATGTCTGTGTGTCTGTAGAAAATTGCACTTGTGTAAATATACGTTTGCTTAAAGATATGTATGTATGTAGTACAAAGTGTTCATAAATCATCTTTCTTTAGGGGAAGCCTTGTGCACTCCGTGTCGTGCACTGAGGAAGAGGCGACACCTGACAAAAAACTGAAGCCAAGACAATTGTGAGGAGGATCATTAACACGTTATCAGCCTACATCACTGTACTTAATTCATTCTTAATAAGACTTTGAACTTGCAATGATAATTTATGAACCCTTCCATATTCCTAAGGACTGTTTAGCATTACTGTAAGTAAGGCTCAAGACCAAGAATCGTCAACATATCAAATGAAGATCTATTTCTTACCTGGTCAGCCTGTCACATCTGACAACGCTGGACAAGGGAAATGGACTTCAGGTATTTAGAGATGCTAAGAGCTTACCAAGTACAAAATAATATATCATATGTGCACAAAAGTGTTTATGATTTGAAACCTTATGGGGAAACATATCGGGGATACATAATTCTCCTGAAGAATCTTTCATTATCAACAATGTTCATTCAAATGGCTGCATTTACTTGCTATTGAAGACAAAAAAAAAACGTAGAGACAAAGGTTTAAGGTTCAGTAGTTAAAAGTCTATCGACACAACATGTTTATTCAGTAGGGAATTTAATACAAAAGAACAATCAATTGGATGCCAAAAGAGCGATCTTTAGTGTCTAAGATTTGGGAGGACATGAGTCATTTTGTCAATTTGATCACTTTTATGACACCATCCACAACACGGTGACAACATCTCATACAAGTCACCTTCTCCCGTGAGATTTCTTGATGAGAAATTCTACATTAAACAAGTACATACAAGAACAAATATCTAACTCTATCCTTCTGCGGAGACGGTGGTGGCATTCAGTCAAGCAATATCCTATACTTGGCCCAAAGGCCTACAGAGATCCATGGATGTTCCCCCATCAAAAGTGGACCCAGCCCGTCCCCAGAATCGAACACAAGGCGCCAGAGATACAAACACACAAAACTGCCCCACTCTACCACTAATCTCTCAAAAGAAAAACATTTGGCCCTAAAACTACAAAAAAAAATCAATCATCGCATTTGAATGAATATGATAGCAAAATATTCAAATTAGATCAAGAAATTTGTATAATAAGAAATCCATATATATATAGCAACTCGAAAAAAAGGATTTCTTGATATGAAGTAATAAATGATAATGAAAAGCCTCTCTTGACTAAAACTTGGTTGCCTCAAATCATTGGTAAATAATGGTGAAATATGATGAGGTATCTCAACAAAGTCCTACTATTTTCCAGAGAAAATAAAACACAAAATCACACATTTCCTTAAAGCCATTTCTCTGCCTTAGACCAAACTGGTCTTACTTAATTATCTAATAATTCTCAATGAATCATAATTCCCTCGGTGTGAATTATCAGCCGTGAGAGATGATGAGATTATCTCGTAGTATGATACTCAGAGAATGCCTTAACGTTTCTTGAAGAGATGCGTCTTGGCGATAAGACCATAGGGGAAGGGTGCATATCTTTACGACTGATTCCACAATACATAGAAACTGCTAAGTACGTTAGAACACACAGGTATCGTCAATCATATGTCTTACGTATTAGAGCTAAAACAAACTCTATCCCCTACATGTCAGCGATACAGAAAACTACCTCCTCTACATGTTAGACTCCTTTGTGTTAGATATGAGATAAAAAGCTATTTGACAAATATATAAATATATTTACACATATAACTCTTGAAATCGTGATCTTTAAGTGAAAAAAAAAGTCGATAGACTAAAGTATAACCAGTACAAAATTTAAGTAAACAGTAGAAATACTTATTTGCTACAGATGTTACTTATTTGCTACAGATGTATTGTTAACACCGACACTTAAATGCTATAGCCTATCCTTGGCAGTGACCCAGAGGCACGTCTGTACACTTAAATCCCATTTGGTTGATGGTGGACAGTGAATGATTGGAGGATTACAGAGACTGGGATTATAAAGCCAGGGATTAAAATGCCTGAACTGCAGAGGAACCTGACGCTACAAAGCTTGGATTTACAAAACTTGGGATTACAGAGTTTGGGATTATAAACCCTGAAATTACAAAGCTTGGAATTACAGAGAAGCTTGTGATTGCAAATCTTACGATTACAAAGCAAGGGTTACAAAGGAGCTAAGCATTATAGTGCGTTGGATGACAAAGATTAAGACTACAGAACTTGGGATTACAGGAAAGCTTGGATTTACAAAAGTTAAGATTACAGAGGAGCTCTAGAGCAGGATTATAAGGTTTATATTTACAGCATTTGGAATTACAAAGTTTGAGGCCACAAAACCTGGAGGTACATAGCTTGGGATTACATAGAAGTGTGGGATTATTAACCCTGGGATTACAAAGCTTAGCATCACAGTCCTTGAGACTATATAACATCCAATTACAGAGCTGAGGACTACAGAAATGGGGATGGCTGAGATGAGGATTACAAATTTGGGACTACAGAACTTAGGATTACAAAGCTTGGGATTACAGAGTTGGATTTAAATTCTGGGGCTGCAGAGATTTTGATTACAGAGCTTAGGATTACAGGGCATGGTATTACAGAGTTAAGGATTACAGAGTCTGAGATTACAAAAAATAGGTGTGCAAAACTTGAGATTGAAAAGCTTAAGATTAAAAAACTGAGAATTACAGTGATTATGATTGCAGACTTTGGGATTACAGAACTTGACATTACAGAGCTTAAGATTATAGCTGTTAGAATTACAAGACTTGGGATTACAAAGCTTGGGACTACAGAGATTTGAAATAGAGAGCTTAGGATATCTGCGCTTGGGATTACAGAGACTGGAAATTCAGAGCTTGGGATTACAGAGACTGGAGATTCAGAGCTTGGGATTACAGAGACTGGAAATTCATTGCTTGGGATTACAGGGATTGGAAATATGGAGCTTGGGATTACATGGTTTGGGACGTCAGAACTTAGGATTACAGGGATTGGGAATTCAAAGCTCAGGTTTACATGGTTTAGGATATCAGGGATTGGGAGCACAGGGCTTAGGATATCAGAACTGGGATTACATGGTTGGGCATTCAGATTTCAGGATTACAAGGCTTGGGGATTACAGGTCTGAAGCCTAGCCATTGTGTGTGGCTTTACAATTCTCCGCAACGATCCATATTTCATTCTGGCGACCATGGTAGCTGAAGACGCCGTTCAGGAAGTGAAAAAAAGAAATGTAATTTGTATTAGAATTTCAACTTCAAGATTCGAGAGCAATTAATGATCTAATTTGGCTAGACTCTTGCAGAGATCATCTGCAAAAGACATAAGGTTAGGTTTTTTATCAACAGAAGGATTGCTAGTCATAATTATTACTGATAATAATAATAATAATAATTGTAATAACATTGATGATAATACTTATATGATAATAATACTAATAATAATTCTAATGATGACAATAACAATAATAATCATGATGGTAACTTATAGTAATAGTAATAGAACAGGAAAAAAGAAGAAGAAGAAGAAGAAGAAGAAGAAGAAGAAACAAGACGAAGAAGAAACAAGTAAACAAGAAGAGGAAGAAGAAGAAGAAGAAGAAGAAGAAGAAACAAGAAGAAGAAGAAGAAACGAGAAGAAGAAGAAGAAGAATGAAGAAGAAACAAGAAGAAGAAAAGAAGAAGAAGAAACAAGAAAAAAGGAATCCTAAATCCTCATCACACCACAGGTGAGGGAAACCAGAGCTGCACCACCAGCCAATGACACACGACCAGCCTCACCGAACGATGAAGTCGTAGATGACGACGAAGTGCTCGTCGTCCTTGTAGCAGGCGCCGAACTCCGAGAGTCGGTACTTCATGTCCGACAGCTCCCGGCGGACGCGCGTGGGGTCTAGCAGGTAGCCTCCAACCGTATACGCGTACACAATCACGTCGTCCATGGCCGTGATGTGGACATTAGGCTGCAAATCATATACATGTGGCAGAATAAACCCACTTCCAGCAAACTGTATATATGACAGAATAAACCCACTTCCAGCAAACTGTATATATGACAATAAACCCACTTCCAGTAAACTGTATATATGACAAAATAAACCCACTTCCAGCAAAATGTATATATGACAGTATAAACCCACTTCCAGCAAACTGTATATATGACAGAATGAACCCACTTCCAGCAAACTATATATGACAGAATAAACCCACTTTCAGCAATTTGTGTGTGTATATATATATATATATATATATATATATATATATATATATAAAGCAATAAAT
>JAYMFT010110947.1:0-13510 GCA_038088735.1 Panulirus argus | reverse complement strand
TGCTCTCTCAACCACACTCTTTTTATTACCACACATCTCTCTTATCCTTACATTACTTACTTGATCAAACCATCTCATACTACATATTTTCCATAAACATTTCATTTCCAATACATCCACCCTCCTCCATACAACTCTATTTATAGCCCATGCCTCACAACCATATAATATTGTTGGAGCACTATTCCTTCAATCATACCCATTTTTGCTCTCCAAGATAATGTTCTCTCCTTCCACACATTTTTCATTGCGTTAATAGGATGGCCGTGATTAGGGCCTTAGCTGCCCATGCCGTCTCAGCTAATATAGAAGAAAAAAAAGTGGGAGGGAGTAGTTTTGTAATTATATAATCTAGAAAATAAAGAAAGTCAACCCATATGAGGCCCATGGTCACCATGAAGTCTCTCAATATGTGCTGAAAGGTTGTGGGGAAGTATTTGCTACACCTCTAGCAGTATTGTTGTAGTACGCAGCTAGAGGAAGGGGTAATTCCAAAAATGTAAAGGAGGGCAAATAATGTTCCTATATTTAAGAAAGGTGATCGGGAAACTGTGTTGAACTACATACCAGTTTTACTAACAAGTATGATTTGTAAAACACTGGAAAAAGATTGTCAGAAAGCTAATGGATAACTTCCTGCCACAGAAAAACTCTTAAATTGGGAAACATAATGGTTTTAAGAAAAGGAGGTCATGTACAACCAATCTATTGGTCTCCTGTGACAGGGCAAGCTCTAACTTGAAAAAAAAAAAAAAATAGAGAGGGGAAAACTGTGTATTTCTGGACTGCCACAAAACCTTTCACACTGTTCCCTTATGGAGTATGAATAAGATGGATCTACAGGTAGGCAGACTCCTTCACTCGATAATGATTACCTTATTGGAAAGTAGCACAGGATACAGTTAAGAAGTGCATCCTCAAAGATGGTTGGGTTAAAAGTGGCCGCTTCTGTTCTTGGAGTATGTAAATGACTTGTCTGATGGAAAGAAATTGTATCTGAACATGAATCAGTTTTGAGTTATGATCATGATAATAATGATATGTAGACACAGTAGTCTGGCTACTGAGATATCTTGTTTAATCTAATTATTTGCATTACAGTCGATGTTGGCTACTTATTCAGAGAAACCTGCAGAGTGCTGGAGAAACAAAGTAGCTGCAATCTACCTTGTGACAACTCTTTCTGCTAAAGGGCACACTGCACGCCATGGTGCCACAAAAATTAATGAACTGGTCAACATCACTGAATTTTTTCAAGCCCATATTCTTCCAGAGCTTCAGAACCAAGATGGTTAGTCAAAAGAAATATTGTATGTATTGTAAATTCTTGCCTCATACAGTGTTGGTGAAATGAGAAAGTAAGGTGCATGGATATATATGAATGAGTTTTCAGGCTGTATTGTTTCTTAAATCAAAGAAGTTGGGTGGGCTGTTTTAATGATCTATAGAGGAGGAAGATATTGAAAGCAAATGCAAATATAATTGTGAAGGTAGTTTTTGAAGAGCTATGAGGGAACATTTTAATATCAGTTTGTGTATTGAAGTAGAAGTCAAGTTCAGAAATGGGTAAGTAAAGATCAACAAGGATGTTAGTGAGAGGGGTGGGTATATGTTAGTGTATTTTGAGTAAGGGAGGAAATGTTAGTTCACTTTTATCCAAAACTCTCTCTCATGTTGTAGCACCAGCTGACTTAATTTTTTATTTTATTAATACTCTACATGTATTTCTGTCTCTACCTGTGTTAGGAAAATTGATGAAAATTTTTTTTTATTTTTTACAGTAAACCACTTACCAATACTGAAGGCTGAAGCGGTCAAGTACGTCATCAGCTTCCGGAGTGCTCTGCCTTTTGATGCAGTAAAGGTCTGTGTACCAGACTTAACTCGGATCTTGACTGCACAGTCACCAGTGGTTCATACATATGCAGCAGCAGCAATAGATAAAATATTTATGCTTCGAGTAAATAACCAACCAGCAGTACAGAAAAATGATGTTTCTCCCATTGCATCAACGCTGTATGCAAACCTCTTTGGGGCAATGGCCATGCAGGGATCAGAACAGAACGAGTATTTAATGAAAACAATGATGAGGGTCACAAGCATTATTGAAGAGGATTTGATGCAGCATGCAGGTCTCATTGTACCACAACTTGTTATTAAGTTACAGCATGTTGCCAAAAATCCTACAAAGCCCCATTACGTCCATTACCTTTTTGAAACTCTCTCATTGGTTATAAAGACTGTTTGCAACAATGTAGATGGAGCTGTTGGGGAATTTGATAGGAACCTCTTCCCCATCTTTCAAGATATCTTGCAAAATGAGGTCGATACCCTCATACCTTATATTTTCCAGATAATATCATTACTCTTGGAACGACAAAAATCAGATGTTCCAGAAGCTTACCTATCACTTCTACCATTTCTTGTAATGCCTGTGTTGTGGGAGCGTCCGGGCTATGTTGCACCCATGGTCAGGCTTCTCCAAGCATATATTGAAAAAGCCCAAGTAAAGATAGTGCAGATGGGTAAACTAGAAGCAGTTCTAGGGGTGTTTAACAAATTGAATGCTTCAAAAACAAATGATCATGAGGGTTTCTATCTTCTACAGTGCATGCTACTCCACATGCCAAAAGAGGTCTTAGAAAATTATTGGAATCAGATCTTCACCATTATGTTCCGACGCTTAACATCTAGTAAAACAACTAAATATGTTAAATCTCTTATTGTGTTCTTTAGTCTTTTCATCTGCCAGCACTCAACTGCTCGCCTCATCCAGATAGTAGATGAATTACAGGCAGGAATGTTTCGTATGGTCTTAGAACGTCTCTTGTTACCAAATCTTCAAAAAGTGTCTGGTGATGTGGAAAAAAAAATATGTGTGATAGGATTAAGCAACTTATCAACAGACCCTATAATGTATACTGGGAACTACAACACCTATTGGGCTGCAGTATTAGAAGCTGTGGTTAAACTTTTGGAATGTCCAGAAGACAGCTCTCTGCCAGCAGGAGAACACTTTATTGAGGTTGAAGATATTCCAGCATTCCAAGGGTCCTCTGCACGATTAATTCATGCTAGACGAGGAGAAATTGATCCACTTAAAGGACAGGTTGAAAACCCTCGAATTTACTTAGCTCAGCGTCTTTCTCAGCTGTCTCAGGCTCATCCAGGGACACTTCAGACTCGATTGGCTCAGTTGAACCAGGAAGCACAGACTCATGTGTTGAAATATCTACAGCTGGCTGGATGTAATCTTGCATGAACAGCACCCATTATGCGCAGTTAAACAATATTGTAGAATTATACCGTCTGTTATCACTTAGTTCCTTGTGTGCATGATGAAAGATAAGACTGTTTCTTCTAGTTTTCAGTTTCGGTGAATATATACGTTTTGCAAGCTTCACTGTTAACTACTTGCTATATTTTTAGTTTTACATTCAACTTATTTCAGATACAGAAATAAACAAGTAAATAAAATCCAATGTGGTACTTGGAATGAACTAATTAAAAGGTAAAATTGTGATGGATAAGCTTTTGTACATTTGTAACTACCTTCAGATTTAAGTTTTACATTTAATAGACCCAACTTGTCTTTATCTTTTGATTTTAATGTGTATGAACGTTTTTAATAAATGCATTATTCTCTATAAACTGTTTTACAGGAAGGAGAGGTTTCCCACAGGATGGGTGTACATTTGCATGTTACTTTTTCATTACATTGAAACATTTGCTACATTAATATGTAATAAAAAATGTAAAGTATTACTTATTAACAAGCTGATAGTCACATGTTGATACTGCTGTCAGATTCCCTCAGATGTATTTATTCCTTCCTTTTATTTCTCCAACTATCAGTTGGTTGATGGCCATGTCTATTCACTGGTGGCAAGCATCAGTTTGTAGTAACCTTTTCTGTTGCACTAACAATCAGTAAGATACTGAGAATGCAAAGTTAAGGAAATCTTAGTCTGGACATTAAAGATAAGTGTGAAAATTGCTGAGATTTCATGGTTTATGTAGCAGTGAGAAATTTTCATCTAGGGTGTAAGGCATGTGTACGAGTAACAAGGAAGGAGTGACTGGTTCCAAGTGAAGTTGGTCTGTGGCAGGGTTTTGTGACGTCACCATGGCTGCTTAATTTGTATATGGATGTGGTAGAGTGGGAGGTAAATGCAAGGGTCTTGGAGGGAGGGACGAGCATGCAGTCTAGGGGATGATGGGCCTTGGGAAGTGGGTCAATTGTTTGTTAATGACACAGAACTGGTGGCAGATTTCAATGAGAAAGTGCAAAATTTAGCAACTGAGTTTAATAGAATGTGAGAATGGAGGAAGTTAAGAGTAAATGTAAATAAAAGCAAAGTTATCAGGTTTAGCAGGGTAAAGGAACAGGTTAGTTGGGAGTGCGAGTGAATGGAGAAAAGTTGAAGGAAATGAAGTGTCTTAGATTGCTGGGAGTATATGTCTGCAAATGGAACCAAAGAAATGGAAATGAGTCATAGGGTTGTTGATGCTTAAAGTGTAAGAGGTGTGGTAATAAAAAGTGTGGTTAAGAGCTGAAAAGGTTGTGCTGGAATGGTTTGGATAGATGGAGAGAGCGAGTGAGGGAAAGTTGACAAAGAGGATATATACATGTCAGAAGTGGAGAGGACAAGGAGGGAAGGGAGACAAAACTGGAAATGAAAGAATGGATTGTAAAACATGATCAGGGCCTGAACTTGCTTAAAGTGAATTGGAATGATTTGGTATACATTGGTTGATATGCTGTCAGTGGAATGAACTAGGGTGTGTGAAGCTGCAGGGGTAAACCATGGAAAGGTGTGTGAAGCTGTTGGGGTAAACCAAGGAAAAGTGGGGTCTTGTGGAAAGGGGCTGTGGTTTCGTTGCATTCAACATGACAGCTAGAGAATGTACGTGAGCAAATTTGGCCTCTCTTCATCTGTTCTTTTCTAGTCTTGGAAATGGGGTCAATTATGAGGAAATAATGTAGCATACAGATGATATAACTATTTGCATGTAAATCTTAGGAAGTACTTGTCCAGGAGGAAAGGTTTTTGAATGGGTCTGAAAATGTAAGTTTGAATAAGAGGCAGGAGCTGATTAAAGTCTTAAATAAACATCTGAAGTTATATGCTTGGATGAGCATTCATATGAAATTGGGAGACTAAAACAAATGAGAAGGGAGACATAACCAAAACTAAAACCAATGTGCAAAATAACTATTCTTATATGACAAAGCCTCAAAACCTTAAATCCAAATTTAATGTTAAAATACTAAAGTTCATGGCAAAGGAATGTATGCAAACACCATGATTACAACACTTGACAGCCTAGAAATTCCTTACAAGGTAATTATAAATGAGAACTTTACAGGTAAACAAAGGATAAATGCAAGAGTAATTATAGTAAATGGTTCGTGGGGAATCCTTTAAGACATCCCACACATGTACAGTCCATTAACCCAAATCCAGCCAAATATTGCATTGAATTTTTTAGTAAAAAATTTGACCTGTGAACAGCATCTTCTCAAAATAAAAAGCATAGCTATATCTCCATGTAAAGGAAATTTAAAGAAGCATTGTATTTCCTTGACAATGGCGGTAAATCAAGTGCATCCTCTGATGTCCTTCTCAAGGGGACCTTGGAAAGATGCACCCTTGAGATGGATGATTCCTCTGGGAGGAGGTATTACTCAGATGTTTCTTCAGGGCATCCTTCAGGTGCTCCTTCCTGGAAGCATCATTAGGGCACAGCCAAAGAAATGCTCAAATGCTTCTGAGAAACAAATAAAAAATATTAGGAGCCTCTGGAAAAGCCACTACAGTTGCCTTCTGCCAGTGGCCTAAAGGTAAGGCACTATAAAGGTTAATAAGTGCTGGATTTCAACATTTGTGGAGATTCTTTTGCCATGGCTACCCACTTGAGGTAGTTTCCAAAGAGAACAGTCATCAGAGATATAGACAGACAGTAGAAATATAACATAATCAGCTAGTTTTGAGCCAAGCAATAAGGGTGAATTCTTTGGTGATATGGGAGATCCATTCCAGTCATCTGTATAGATTAGGCATGACCCTAAACCAGGAAAGTCATCAGAAGGCAAACCCAAAAGCTCCATAAACACCTTGGAATAAGTTCTTATGAAATATTGATTTTCAATGGAACTGCATAAGAATACAGTTGCACTGGAAGATCTTAAAGTTTTAATGAATGAAACTATCTAAAATAATTTGCCTGCAAGAAACTTAGCAAGGAAATGAAAGCTTAACCCTTGAATAAGACTAAATTAATGAATCTAACCTGGTAACAAGACTAAAGGAGTAGCCAGCATCATTTTGGTACTGGGAATCATAGTGCAGTTCCTTTGAGGCCTACATTACATGCAAAAACACTGATTACACATTAATTACTGTCTGCTCTTTTTCATCTCCCTGCAGCACATTTCACAAACTAATATTGAAGATCTAGTGAATGAACTACCATGCCAGAGAAAATAACATACATGTAAGAGGGTATTAGCTGAAGACTTGTCAAACCTAATCACTAATATTTTTAATGATGGTAGCCCTTCTTATTGTAATTTCAACTTCTCATTCACTTGAGACCTTTGTGGTACAGTAGTGATCACTTTCCAATCCTGCCAAGTAGAACAGAAAAATCTTCACCAAAAAGCTCTCCTAGCTACAAGGCTAGGATGGCTTGTGGAAATATTCACAAACTTTGTCATTATGGACAAGCCGGAAAACTTTGTGGTCCAGACTTTAAAGTTTGTTCTTGTGTTACCTTTCTAGATTGTACATGATCAGTTGTTCAAGACCTTTATGGTTGTGATCACTTTCCAATCTTACTCTGAAACAGAAAGTTCAACACTATCTGTCTATCTACCAACTCGTATATCTAATACCTGTCAGCTCCAGTAAGCCAGCACTTAGTGGTTGTCAAGTTGCACTCTTGTGACCCAGGTAGCTGTCTTTTCTTTCTGCCTCACCCAGACTTAGACTACTGGCATTCTGTCCACAAACATACAAAGTCTCCTTATCATACATAACACTTAATGCTTATCTCACACAGGTCATTCTTCTTTACTATAGATTTTCCTGGAGTGAGCACTATGTGATAGGCCTGCCTTTAGGCAAAATGGTAGGAGCAACAGATAGAAGTAGTAGGATGGAACATTTAGGTAGCAGTAGTCAGTAGGAACATTAGGTAGTAGTCTTGCTAACACTGCACTAAAGTTGCCCCCTGCTAGTGGTGTGAGATGGTTTGATCGAGTAAGTAATGTAAGGGTAAGAACTTAAAGGTAAGAGAAATGTATGGTAATAAAATGAGTGTGGTTGAGAAAGCAGAAGAGGGGGTGTAGAAATGGTTTGTACATATGGAAGGAATGAATGAGGAAAGATTGACAAAGAAGTTATATGTTTCAGAGGTGGAGGGAACAAGGAGAAGCGGGAGACCAAATTGGATGAGGATCAAGTGAAAGGGATTTTGAGTGTTCGGAGCCTGAACATGCAGGAGGGTGAAAGGTGTGCATGGAATAGAGTGAAATGGAATGATGTGGTATACTGGGGTCGATGTGCTGTCAAAGGACTGAACCAGGGCATGTGCAACGTCTGGGTTAAACCATGGAAAGGTGTGTGGGGCCTAGATGTGTATAGGGAGCTGTGGTTTCAGTGCATCACACATGACAGCTAGAGACTGAATGTGAGCGAATGTGGCCGTTTCATCTGTTTCCTGGTGCTACCTAGCCAGTGCGGGGGGTGGCGATGCTAATTCCCGTGGGGCAGGGTGGCATCAGGAGTGGATGGGGGCGAGCAAGTGTGAATATGTACATGTGTATATGCATGTGTATGTGTATGTATGTATACGTTGGTATCTATATATATGTACTGTGCATATATGAGTGTATGTGGGGGGATGGGTCTTTCTTCGTCTGTTTCCTAGCGCTACCTCGCTCACGCGGGAAACAGCGATCAAGTATAATAAATAAATAAATAAATATACACATGTACATATTCATACTTGCTTGCCCCCAACCATTCCTGACACCACCTGGCCCCATAGCAAATAGCATCGCCACCCCCTGCATCAGCAAAGTAGCACCAAGAAATAGATGAAAAGGCCACATTCACTCACGCTCAGTCTCTAGCTGTTGTGTGTAATGCACTGAAACCACAACTCCCTATACACAAGCAGGCCCCACAGACCTTTCTATACTTTACCCCAGCATGGTATACCCAAGACGTTTCACATGCCCTGGTTCAGTCCACTGACTATGTTGACCCCAGTATACCACGTTCCATTTCGCTCTATTCTGTGCATGCCTTTCTTATTAATACGTTTGCCATTTCCTGCATTAGTGAGGTAGTTCCATAAACAGATGGAGAAATAGCTTCACTTGCTCAAATCCTCTCTCTTGCTCTCAAGTATGATTCACTGAAACCAGACCCCAATATTTAAAACCAAGACCCACTGACTTTTCCGCAGTTTCCCCTAACTCTTTCAAATGCCCTGGTTCAGCCAATTGACAACATGTCATCCTCTGTATACTCTGTCGCTTCAACTCACTCTATCCCTTGCACACCTCATAGCCTCATGCATGTTCAGGCCCAAGGTCTTCAAAGTATCTTTCACCCCATCCTTCTAGTTCCTTTTCATGCTTATTCACTGTTTTCCATGTTAATGAGATAGCATCTGAAAGACAATTTGCCTTAGAGGAGATATCCTCAAAGCATCTTTCACCCCATCCTTCTACTTTCTTTCCATGCTTTTTCACTGTTTCCCATGTTAGTGAGATAGCATCTGAGACAATTTGCCTTTGAGGAGATATCCTCATTTGGCTTTTTCCTTTAATTCATGTTTTGGAAAGTTGTAATAAAGGAAAGAATTTTAAGCCTCCTGCATGTACAAAGTAACTCAGGGCTTATGGCTCATCTAACAAAACATGGTACACTATCCTCTTGTTTTTAAGTTTAGTGGAAAGTAAAGTATGTTACAGCCTCTTGCCCATATAGAAAAGGCTTGCATGGAACTTCATTCCAGGAAACTGAAATCCAAGATCAGTTCTCTTACAGAATCCAATAACTCCCATGGTTAAAATTTTTCATAAATCAAAAAATTTAAGCAATGGCTTTTTTGGGAAAACCAAGTAATATTTCTTTCAGAAATTACGTATAAATTTTTCTCACAATACACAATAAAGGAATTACAAATATGGGTGAACAGCATGTGTAAATGGACATTCAGAACTTTGAAACTGAAACAGTTAACTGACAACAGCAAGAAAAATATGGAAAAATATTCCAGTCACAGTAAAATTGTTACATCACAAAAATAATTTGCATAACAAGAAATTATCTCAGCTGAACTGTATACTCTCTTTTTCCTTTATTACATTAACTCTATCCATGATAATCATTTACTACAGGTACATGATTGTACTGGAGATAAAAAATAATAATTTCATAAGGAGCTTTTGATACCTAAAACACTTATTTTAAAAGAATTTCCCTGTGTAATCTGATAAAATATAACTCATTTCCATAATACCTTTTGCAAAACTTGAATTCTGTGTTTTAAAAATACCTTCTTTAACATAGTTTTTTTTAGACAGTTTTGATGGTTAATATGGACTTAAGACAACTGTTTAGAGGAACTCTCCACACCAGTCCAAGAGACACTGATGGCAGTCCCCAGCTTGTTTGACATTGGCCCCACAAGTATCCTTCAACCAATCTAAGAAAAGCTCCTTGTTCTTCTTTAGGACCAGAAACTGACCAAGAACAACATAGGCCTGTTGAAAAAAAATAAAAAATAGATAAATAAATACACAGAGATTAAAGACCAAGAATGTAAGGTTTAAGGTATACAATAAAGAGATTCTTTTGTGTGAATATTGCTTCAATGTTTCTGAACTGACAACAGTTTAATTACAAAATTTAGTATTCATCCTATCAAATATAAGACACTAATGCTGAAGGAAATAAATTTCTGGCTTACAGTTGTGAAACCTGAAAAATGGTTAATATTTTGTACCCACATTAACAGAAAATCTAGGGATAGCATTAAATCTACGATTTTCAAATCATTACACTGCTACTTCAATTTCAAGCAAAGAGCAACATGATACTACAAGTACGCATCATATAAATGGGTCATAAATAAATGATAAGATTCGCTGAGAATACAATTTCTTAAAAAAAAAAAGGGGGGGGGGGAGAGTAGTAGCACCTTCACAGACAGTGTGAATGCTTATAGGACAAAGAACTTTACAAGTATTAGCATCAATACTTCTTGTAATTATGATTTCAGACACAGGAAGATGTACAGGGAAGTATTATTATATGCTATGTGGACAATATGAGATTACGTAAGGTGTTGTATACAAAACAAGACTAAGAGAAACTAAAACAAGCCCTAGTTACTGTCTATAAATAAGGGGGATCAGTGTGGAAAAGTTTGTCATGGAACAACTAATAATATAGCGGTACCTTCTTACAAAGACCCAACAGGAAAAGAGAAGAAATGTCACAGACCTGGGAATAAAAGCCTGAATTCAAGGAGCACATTGATGAGACAGTACTCTCAAGACAAGTAATGACACTGAAAATGTTCATGAAACAAAACTAAAGATGAAAATGTTCAATGCGTACATAAAGCCCAAAGGAGACTATTCTTGTGTTGTGTGGTCACTACAGAAACAGATGGAAAAAACAAGCTATATATATTACTGAAACACTTTATATGCAATACTGAAGTTCTGAAATGACCCGACAAACACCAAACAACATCCTTCCGACCCAGTCTTAAACACCATCCCATCAGATATACATCTTTCTAAAACCATATTCCCCAAACAAACACGTTCAACTCTCCTGTCTATGCTCTGAACATCACCTATCCCTACAATACTACAAACACAATGACTTGAAACAGCCCAGGGCTCTCCATAACAGGATGCAAAAACCACAATGAAGATAATGGCCACTTCGTTTTCAGATGCAGTGCACTCTTCCCACATCAATGCACTTTATGACCAATGGTCCTGAGTGCTGTGGAAGCTTGAAGAAGGTAGGAAGGACTCTTCGGGTAGGAATTAAGAAGTAAGAAATACTAATTTGTGTTAACATAGCAGATTGCATATAACCTCACCTTATCAAAACCTTTACTGGATAATTTTTGTCCTAACACAGGACCAATTCCAGCCAGTTCTGTAACATCCTTCTCTCCCATTGGCTCAGCAACAAAGTTTCGATGTTTTTGACTAGTTGTAGACATGTTTATCTGTAAACTGAATAAGGTGTCAAATGAACATTCAATACATGAATCTGAAATACTGACACCTAATAAACCATCTATTGAGCTAACAATGAGATTCAAAGATTTCATAAAGAAAATACTGGCACAATAAAACTAAGCTCACTCATTCATACTCAAGGCTTTGGCAAACTAAATTACACCATCAACCTATCCTTCCATTCATGTTTACTGGGACCGCTAAAAAGTCTCAACTTTCCCAATCCAAATGAGTTTCTGAGAGATAAGAAGTCAATGCAACCATTTTCTCTTCTTTTGTAAAATATTCACTCTTACAAGATCCTATGTAAGATGAATAGATATAAATATTTACCCAGCTTGTTAGAGGCAGGTGAAGGTAAGAGGCATGCTGTGAGTGTGTGTATGACTAGCCCACAAGCCTATGTGCACGACCTTGGGGAAGAGCAAAAGAATATCATGATGACTGGTAGTTTAAATACTGATATAGTCTGACCTCTAAGAAGAGCAAAAGAATACCATGATGACTGGTACTTTAAATACTGATATAGTCTTTTTTTACCATGGTAACTAATACTTTACATACTGATATACTTTTCTATTTTTCAAAAATACAAATACAGCTACAAATTTTAAAAACCTTATTATGGTAATGCCTCCCAATCCCACAATAATGGACATGCAGGGGTATCAGGTTTGGATAGTATTCTGGGTTTAGATTGTAAAATTACATATGATATTCAACATGCAATTTTGGCTGGTATTTACGGTCAAATTGTTAACAGTTTCGCAACAATCACTGGTGTAGTTCCTCCCCATGTCTGTGTATGTGAAAGTAATATGATGTTTTCTGTAGCCACGTATCGTATTTAATGGTTAATAAATGGGAATACATAGTGTTAGTACTAAAGCCCTTATATATCATAGCATTACCCTCTGTAATATAGCAATCTAACCCACAATCTGCATCAATGTGTGCATGACAAACAACAAATCATATGCCATTTAGGGATTCATACGTTCTGAGATGCAATGACATTAACCCACATCATTATAAAGTGTAGATGATGGGAAGAAAGTAAACATCCATAAGTATATGACCACATGCACAAAGAACACAGAAAATTTCATGTATCATAACTGATATAACATGAAGCACATTACAGGCATAATTATGAAGTAGGATATGAGTCACAAAACGAGAAGATTTTCTTTAGTATGCCAAACATGATAAGTAGGCCCATGAGAGGGTAATTGGTGGTGAAATTCATGTGTAACAATATTAAGTGTTAGCACTGACTTTTACCACACTATGTTTGTTATCTGAATACAATGTCTTGAATATGATGGAACTGCAATGTTTATTTTGAATCAGAGCTATGTTTGACGAGATGAAAACCTGGGAGGAGACACACTCAGCAATCATCACACTTGATGGTGTGGTCCTCAGAAATGGTGAAATTGCTAAGTGGGTTAACATATCCAAGCACACAACCTGCTCCACAGTGTGTGTGCATCCATGGCAAATAGGTTAAACTGCCCAAGCAACAGGGGGTTCCTTCACAAACTACTGATATAATTAAGAGAAAAATAACTTCTTGTGACAAGTGTTTACCTTTCCTATCAAGCAATTAATCAGTCTGGTACATGACCGGTCAACCCTTATAATATATCTAATACTCTGTGACTGCAAGTCTGTCTGTAGTAAGAACAGATATTACTATGGTGTTACTGTGAATACTGCTGCAGTGGTTAATTTGTATCATGAAGCATGATCTGGTTCATGAAGCACAATCTGCACATAGAGCCATTGTAAAAATAGTATACTAGCCACAAACTACAAAGTAACTAACAACTCAGCAGGCCAGGGATACTACCTATGCACCGTACCTCAGGAGATTTTTCAAAGTCTCATGTGGTGTGTCATATTGCATAACACCATATGGGTGCTGAATAATTTTCCATTGGATGTACAGTAATATTTCTTGATCGATTGATAATCATCTTATCCTGAGAATAATGGTACAGTATTTCATTCTGACCTACTTGATATTATTCTTGGAGCAAACTATATATATATATTCATTTTTTTTTCATACATATTCGCCTTTTCCCGCGTTAGCGAGGTACCGTTAAGAACAGAGGACTGAGCCTTTAAGGGAAAATCTTCACTTGGCCCCTTCTCTGTTCCATTTTTGGAAAAGCAGAAACTGGAGGGGAGGATTTCCAGCCCCCCGCTCCCTCC
>JAYMFT010110936.1:0-13510 GCA_038088735.1 Panulirus argus | reverse complement strand
TCAACATATACATACATACATACATACACATACACACATGTACATATTTAGACTTGCTCGCCCCCATCCACTCCTGACACCACCCCGACCTACGGGAAAATATCATTTAAGACAACTTTCCTGTCTCAAAGGAGCCCATCTTATTCCACTTTCAAAGTTGCAGGAGCCCCATAAAAGGAGTTTTGGGGTTGCACAACTTACCCACAAACTAACATTGTTTTGCTTTATCAGAATGCCTGAACGAAATGTAAGATGTGCAGATGGATTGTATTATTCAGATGTGAGATAAGAATACTGACATAGTGAAACAAAGGATGTTACATCAAGTCACTTAACAGAAAAAAGGGTTGGTTAAGAAAGGAGAAAGGTCTACTTTCTACCATATTATTTTTTTAAGTGTAAGGGGATGGAGGCTAAAATTGTGGTAAAGCACAGGCAACTTGTATTGCTATATCATTTAGGAAAGTAAATAGGAAAATAGAGTGTTCTGACATGGGAAGGTTTGCTCCAAGTAATGCAACAACTCTAGCCAATGTTTACAAGTGAATCATGTAGTATGAGGATGCAAGTCATGTAGATGCAATTCTTTTCTTGGGGGGAGACTTTTGGGTTAGAAGACGGAAGAATTAGAATATGTTTATTAATGGAGTACATACACTGATGAGGAAAAGATCGTACGAAGTTCATGCTTTGAAATTTGTACGGGCATGTGCAGTGCATATGTTGGGAAAAAATGACAAATTTCAATTGTGCTGCTATCAGTGATAATACTGATCATGATTTCAACCTTGAAAGATCATACACAAAGAAAATTTAGTCATTGTAAGTTAGGAATCTTATGAATAGGGGATTAAAGAGGAGGTGGAAGAATGTTAAGAGAATATGGCTGCAAAAATGAGTTGTGAAATGGGATGTGCATGAACCATGTTGGTTTCAGAAGTCGTAAACTTTCCATATTGCTAATAATACAGTAAACTGATACACAATTACTCTTCTCAGGATCAAAGTAATGATGCAGATAGCTCTGGAGAAGTATATGCTGATACTCCTTCTTTCTCGTCAGGAGTGACCAGACAACAAAGCAGATGAAGAATGATGCCAAACATACCATCTATAGCTAGTAGGCATGCAAGTCATAACCGTCAAAATAGCAGTCCCTCTAGTAGCAGCCAAGATCTTCGGCAGCATACTGAATTGCCCATCCCAATGGCCCAGGAATGTACAGAGGTTCCAGGGTTATTGGCTGGTTTTACATATGTACATAATCATTTTGATGAACCAAACTCATGTTGTGTTCGTGAAGAACCAAGTCAACCAGTGGTTCAGAGTAACAAGGTAACAAAAATTAAACTCACAAAATCTCCAAGTCCTTCTCATGAGTCAAACAGATTTTTTGTGCTGCCTGCTGGTGGTATGAGTATCTCTGTCCCAGAAATTCCTCCAGAACATACAGTAACTGAAAGAAATCTCCAGATGAACTTCTCATCTCATCCTGTAACTCAACTTGAAGACAGATCATCAGCAATGTATAATGGCCCACCCATCATACCAACAACAAAAACCCAAGGAAGCAGCTATTTACCTCTAAGTATGGAACTGATTGCTGGGAGAGGCCAAACCAGTGTGCCAAGCAATGGAAATAAGAACACTAGTAGCACCAAAGTACGAAGTCTGCCTCCATCCCATACTCTTGCTAAGTCTGCCTCAATCATCAAGTCTTATTTTATCTCGGGTCCTGAAAAGCAGCAGTCAAAGAGTGCAGGTTCAACTCCAGACACCGAGACATCTGTCAAAACGAAAATGTTGGGATTATGGAATAATGTTAAATATGGTAAGTCAAGCAGCATTATATTAACATTTAAACATGTGAATTAATAGATTCTGTGTAGTTCTTTTTTCAACTCAATATACATATCTCTACCAGGTAACAAGGTATTGTGAAATTTTCCTTGCACTTTATCTACACATTTCAGCTGTCCTTTAGAAATCTAATATAACTTTGTCAGTAAAGATTATCATATTGATCTTAACCTTCAGGTACATAATATAAATTATTGAACAAGTGTAAGTCATGTATGAGAATGTGTGTTCCATTGTTTATCCTTCATGGCATTTTACTGTCATTCAAATTTAATTGAAGTATCCATTATTTTTAGGTTGGACAGTGAATTTGAAGACCAATTTCTCAAGAGATTCACCAGTTTACCTCTTGGGTTCTGTGTACCATAAGTGTTTTGGTGAAGATGGAGATAGTTCAGCAGAAGGTACGCCATTACTGACATCTTTAACTTGAACCTTGTAAATTTTTATGAATACAGTAATCATCCATTCTAGTGGGCTTCAGCTTATCAGAACTCGACTCTTTACAAACCCTTCAGACCCCACCAGACTAAATTTAGGACCTAATGGAAATTTCCATAAAAATATGTTGCAATGAAAATCTAGTTTATTAAGTTAAGGACCCACTGGACCAAGTTTGAAATGTAACAGAATAGCCCTTGGTCTTGGATGCTGGGTGTCAAAATGAAAAGTGACAGCCTGTTGCACATCACCTCACTGCATTTCTTCTTTATTTTAGTAACATACAATGTTCAGTTCACACACACAGTTTTTCAATGATTTACAATAATAAAATGGTGCACTATTATATTTTGTGCATTTAAACCTACAAAGATAATTTAAGTAGAAACTTCAAAATGTAACACAACATCACGTAGTCATATCAAGCAGTCTGCAATAAGCCCATAGATGGTTGACACATAATCAAACTTGGAACTTGCATTTTCACACAATCGCACTTGTTATTCATGGTACAGAGTCCTGTCTCTTTGCATAAAATCATGCCAGATGAGAGTGCTATCACTGTCCTATGTGCTAGAAAATCCAAGAAATATAACAATGTTGAAAAGCTAAAGATTATTGAACGTCATGAGCAAAGGGAGAGTAGCTCGTGCCTCATGTTAGCCCCATGTTTGACTAGTAGGTGATTCCAGTGACTCTGAAGCTATTTCTTTCTAATTCAGAATAGTCTTTGCAACTTCCTGAGCACCTCAAGCCTTGAAAGAGTAAGGTAGGGTTCCATTACAAATGTTACTTCATTTATTTAATGCTCCTTAAAAATGTTCATGATGTAACAGAAATTGGTTTCTAATGGACATCCATTCCCTGCTGTTAGCTTTTTAGGATGTACATATCTGTAAACTTGATTTATTTTCATAAGATATTCAGGTCCTTGAAACTGACAAGAAAATCAGAACAACAACAGTATTCAAGTTGCATAGTATATGGTTACCCTTCTTTTGCCAGAGGTTGAGAAGAATGGCATGGAGGCATTTAAGCGGCACTTCCATAGCCTGGTGTGGTGCACGTACCGGCGACAGTTCCCTACCTTAGAGGATTCTACCCTTACAACTGATTGTGGATGGGGCTGTATGCTCAGGACAGGCCAAATGATGTTGGCTCATGCTCTTGTTCGACATTTTCTCACAAGAGGTATTGTTCATTGAAATCATTTTTATCTAATTTGGTATTGGAGGCGCCTATGTAATATGAAGGGACATTGATATAGTGCCTCGTATTAAAGTATTAATAAATTCTGTACCTGTACTTCTGAAGTTTTGACACAAGATACTGCATGTGAATGGAAACTTTGACCAAACTCAGAAAAGGTAACCTTAAACAGTTACAGCATATTAAAGTTTACCTTCCCAAGCACACCATAAATGAAGTGTTGATATAACTTTTTTCCTCTGAATTTTATGGAGAAATATCTTTGAAGCTGATAATGTATCGCCATTTCTTATGACCACAAAACTTAGCTATACATATTTGTTCAAGATGGTAATGTAGTCACCTTACAAAAATTTATAGTACAGAAAAGGCACAGCTATTTCAGAAAACATGCAATGTCTTAGGCCTGAAAAATAAAAGATGACACAACAACAATATTCTAAGAATTAATGTAATTTACTTTATATCCTTGCACTTTGAATATGTAAATTTTCAAACAAATATTCGTGCAGAATGGAGATATAATAAGAAAATATTCTTGCAGAGTGGAGATATAATAAGAATACTTTGGACGCACCTGAGGAACTGATTCATCGTAGTATAGTTCAGTGGTTTGGTGACTCCCCTTTGCCTCAGTGTCCACTATCGCTCCATAAGTTGGTTCAATTTGGCCACAGGTTGGGAAAGAAGGCAGGTGACTGGTATGGCCCTGCATCTGTTGCATATATTTTTAAGTAAGTTAATTTCCAGAACCTCTTTCATGATAAAGTGACAGGCATAAACAAATTAGGAAATGTCATTATCGCATTAGGTTTGTGAGTGCAGCTGTAGGATAATATACTTTTTCATAAAATACAAAAATTACTCTGTTAATAATTATGAAGATCTTTGGGACCTTTACAGTCTTCTGGGTTGTTGTACCAGTAACAAGAACATTGATTGTGACAAGTTTGAGTAGATGTAAGTGAATCTTACTTTCAAGTGGAAAGAAAGGTTAAGGGAATGTACATGTGAGAGTTGTGTTAGCATACTGGATAATGATGAAGTGTGCAGTTAGCACTGTGATTACAGATAACTCTGGTTTACTCTGCTGAATGACAGTTATGGTTGTTAGACATCAATATTACACCAGCACATGGTGTGCCACATCTATCTAACCTCCTTCTACCTCATGGTCCCACCTAATGTTCCTACCTATTACTTCTTCCTAATGCTTCTACTTAATGCTCCTGCCTAAATGTTCCTACATACTACTTCTATCTATTACTTCTACCATTTTGCCAAAAGGCAGGGCTGGCATATAGTGCTCACTGCAGGAAAATCTAGTTACAAAGAATGAGCTGTGCGAGTTAAGTGTTGTCAAGTGTTTTGTGTAACAAGGAGAGATTTTTTGTTTGTGGACAGAATGCCAGTAGTCCACATATGGGTGAAGTAAAAAGAAAAGACAGCTACCTGGGTCAGATCTTGTGTATATTGCTGCTGCATACGTTAATCTCTGTCATGCTTCAGCAAAGTGACTAAGATAATTAAATACTGCAGATATTTGAATGCATAATTTTATGCATTCCTTAGTAACCTTGTATTTATATGAAGTATCATATGATATGCAACTTACATGTGATGGAGACACACATCTCTGGGTTTGATACTATATAACTTATGATCCTTTTTTAGTTTAGTAATCAACAGAAAATTACATCTTAATTGTTTCTTTTTATGATGTTTTAAACACTTCAGTGTAATACTTTTGCATTGATATTCTTATCTTCTCTAATTTGCAGAGAAGCTGTTGAGATGGGTTCCAAATGTACACCTGATTTGAAGAGAATATGTGTGTATGTTGCACAAGACTGTGCTGGTAAGTACATGTAATTAATGGAAATGAATGTGCTATCTTAACCCTTAAATATTAGGCATGATCTGGAAAGGCTGTCAATGTGTTAAAAAAATGAAATGATAGATTGTCACTCGAAAGTAATAAACAGTACATTTAAAGGTGTATTAATGCCTTTGTATTGGCTTGGTCCACTGCTGAGTAAAGGGCAGTGGATGGCACATGAACAACATAAATGTATTTAGAAATGTTACACTTTTTGCACTACAAATCAGTAAAGGGAAAAGTGGCAGGCACCTTTGGGGAGGATAAGTAAGGTTTTGTTTCTTTCTTTACCTTTAGTATAATTTCAAACTCTGTTCATATTTCACAAAGAGGTACAGCATGAATATATTCATAAGTATTATACTTCAGCAAAAATAAATGTGCTGACAGTGAGCAATTAGTAAGTGTTAACTGAAAATAAATGTGATAACAATTAGTAGAAAGTATGGAGGATGTTGGAGAAGTTTTTCTTTGGAAATATTTTAGCTCTTTGCTTATCATCTGCTATCAAAAATCCTCCATTACCCCAGGAAAGAGAAAATTAGTAAGTCCTCCATTACCCCCAGGAAAGAGAAAACTAGTTGCCTTTGTTGATTAATCTCTTCCACAAGCACAAGGTTAGTGGGGTTGCCTTCCATACTGGCCTTCCCTTACGTAATCCTGCTAAAAATCACTATCTCAATCACTTATATCTTCACACGTCTCAATCACTATCTCAGTCTCTTATATCTTCACACGTCTCACATGATTTACACCATCAAACAATCAATGTATTTTCTGAGGGGACATGCAAGTCAGTGACTTGTAATGGTGGGTTTAGGGGGAACAGTACTGAGGAGAACATAAGTTTACCAGTGTTTTCCTGGTAACAGAAGAGACCTCTATTAACTACCAATTAGTCTGCTGGATATTAAAACAAAGGCAGGAAAACATTAACACATCAGTTGAAGTGGGCCATCACTCCCTAAGAGCACATCAGCTGATGTGGACTTATGTTTAAGGGTTAAAACAATAGGTTTTGTTTCATCTTATGTCTTCCATTTTTGCCTTCCTGTATCAATGAAAACTAAATTTTTATATTTACTGTGCTTGTATACCAGAATTGTAACAAGTCCTCAGAAATGCAGGCTTTGTGCATATTCTTTTTATAAAAAGACTACACCAGCTTTTCTACCTTGCACTAGTTTTTCATGTACTTAACCAGTGCCTTTCAAATTTACTAATATACATAAAGGGGAAAACCCTTTCACAGTTTCAAGTTATTCACTATCCTAACCAGCATTATACTCAGACTATCCGTTTCATTCAAATAAAGGAACCAATCTTTGCACTGCATTTATTTTGCGCAACCTCCACTAACAAACATCATCAGTCTGCCTTGGCATTCCGTTTAATTCATAATCTGATTGAGCAAACAGATCATCTTCATCTGCAGCAGTTGCTGTGTTAACCTGTGTCTTTTCTAGTGTGTGTACTCTTATTACTTTTTAGAATTTCTTCTTACCTAAAAGAGATTTCTTTATAGAAGATGGTATAAACTTAATTACTATCCTAGCATTGCTAAGCATAGTTTGGTTCATGTGTAAACCTTATAATAAGAACATTACATTAACTAATTGATTCTTTCCTCTCTCTTTCCAGTATATATCCAAGATGTATTAGACTTGTGCTTCACAACATGTCTGTGTACCACAGGAAACCTCACCCTCTTGGGAAAAGATTTTGATAGAAAAAAAAGACTGAAAATGTATCAAGAAGAATCTGTACCTCAGATTACGAATCCTATTTACCCTGAGACATTCGGAACATCTCCTAATGCATGCATACAAAATGGTAGAAACAAACAGATTAATGAGGAAAGATGTCATGGTTTGGAAGGCATGAATCAGAAGGGGAAAGATGTCAGACTGGACTCTGAAAAAATGAAAGATGGGAAATGTTGGATTAATAACTATAAAGAAAATGAAAGACATGGTGCAGATCACCAGATACCCTCAGAAAATGTAACGGTAAGGAGTTGCAATGATTGGAAAATGAGTGAAAATGTTAATCAAGAAAGACAAGACAGATTAGAAGGCAGCCAAACAATACTGCAGTGTTCGAAGTGTGACAACTGGAGGTCTGTGCTCATCATGGTGCCTGTTAGACTAGGAGGGGAAGCATTAAACCCTATTTATGCTCCGTGTTTAAATTCCCTCTTCACTCACGATCTCTGTGTTGGAATTATTGGAGGAAGGCCAAAGCATTCACTCTACTTCGTAGGGTTTCAAGGTATGACTTTAAAATGCATTGTATATATTATTTTTTCTTTTTCATGTTGCATGATATGTTTTATATGTGTTGACTATCTGAACTTTAAGGAGAAAAAAAATGAGTGCCCTGTTTCTTGATATGGGTAAGCTGAAGGTATGTACATCATATTAGAGTGCACAGTGAAAAAGTAAGCTCAGCTTGTGAGTTGTAACCTCTGAATCACCTCAACTGTCTGTGTACTAGTTGATGGCTAATTGTTTGTGGTGCAAACACAACCCCCCACCCCCATTTAAAAAAAAAAAGGGCAGCACTCCCAATTCATATTAATTTATTTCTGCATAAATCAACTTAATGTGACTTGTCTGTGATAAAAAAACTCTCGGGTGGATGTGATAATTTTTTCATCTTCAGCTTTCCCATGTTTAGGCTTACATTAGTTAGTATATAATTGTGTAAATAGTTTTAGGATTTTAGACATATTTTTAATGCCAAAATTTAAGCACTGAATAATCACATGGTTTTCATGCTTCATAAATTTAGGTTTCTGTTATTCATAAATTCCACAGGAGAATCAATCAAAGAGAAATGATTTTCTGAGCCTGACACTTATGGTAAAGGTACAGCTTCTGTATCAGTAAATCACCTCCAATTAAGGATGCTTTACCAAAGTGTACAGGGCTCACATGTACTTTTTTATCCTTAGCCTGCCATTACTATCTATCTACCAATATCTCTGATGACTGTTCCTGCCTGGAACTCTCTCAAGGGGGTGCCACGGAAATAGAGCCTCCGTAATGAGTGAACTCCAGTGGCACTTCTTAGCCTTTCGTGCCTTACCCTTAACAGTCCACTGACAGGGCAACTCTAGCACAGTGTTTGCAGAGGCTCCTTCCTTATGTTCCTGCTGACTACATCTACCTAATGCTCCTTCCTAATGTTCCTACCTAAGTACTTCTATCTGTTGCTCCTATCATTTTGCTAAAAGGCAGGGCTAGCACATAGTGCTTACCACAGGGAAATATAGAGTTGCAAAGAATCAAATGCTACTGGTTTCATGGTTTGTTCATACATATACTTTGCTTGAATGTGGTGAACATTGCCTTCCAATGGGGTGCTTCATAGTCATTTACTCTGAAGATTAAGTTGCTCTGTCTGGAGAAACTTTTCTCACTTAGTGTTTGAAATGTTTTCTCAGTTAGTGTTTGAAATGTTGGTGATTGACAGAGACGATGGAGAGATGCAAAGGTTAAAGAATTAGAGTAATACCTTCAGCTGTGATAGTAGAGTAGAAACTACGATGTCAGAATAATTGTTGTGGCAGGCAAATCTTCACAGCTTTGTGGAGAGTAGGTGATCAGCTTAAGCATGATTTATTAAGAATAGTACAATCACACTAATATGGGCTCTTGAAATATGTGGTTATAATGGAAAATTGGCTTGTAGAGTGCAAAGAATTTTCTAAAAATTGGATGTATACCTATGCAGTTGGGTTGCAAAAAGAATAAGAAATCCACAGGATAGGTAATATATAAGTAAGATAAAAGTAAAGTAAGAGATAGGGAACTAAAGCAAGATTAAATTTTAATGAAACTGGATGGGAAGAGAAAGGCTTTTAAGAGTGTGATTCAGTAAAGAGAACTGAAATTGATTAAGAGGAAGAGGGCAAGTCTATGAATGAAAAGGGTATCTAAGCTAGGGAATTTGAAGTGTGTAAGGGAGCCTCCCAAATTTGTAGTGAGAGAAGGCTAACAAGTTATGATATGATTAATGTAGCAGATGGAATTTTACATCATGGTTAGAAAATGGATATGAGTGAATAAGGCCTTTTCTTCATCTGTTCCTAGCACTACCTAACTAGTACAGTAAACAAGTATGAAAGAAAGAAAAAAGAATTTTATATTCTTTATAATATTAAATAGCTGTCACGTCAACTACCTGCACTTTTACGTTCCTTTGACCTGAAATTCTTAAATACAAAATAATTTGCCAGAGGACTCCCTGATCCACCTTGACCCACACCTGTGCCAAGATGCCGTGGTGGTAACACAGCAAAATTTTCCTGTATCCTCTTATCACTGCTCATCACCACGAAAGATGGCACTATCTAGGATGGACCCCTCAGCTACTTTGGGATTCTATTGCCACTCCAGGACAGATTTTTTACGCTTAATGGAGGAACTCCCAGAGGTAAGATTTACAATTTTTTTTGTGTTTAATTATACTTAACAGACCAAAGCTAATGATGATCAAAATTTGTTTCTCATTTATTTCTGCAAATGATAAAATCATATAACTAGGAGTAGAAAATTGACCCTCAGAGGTATAAATGTGCAGAGCTCAGCATTCACAACTCAAAGATCAAAGCTTATTGAAACACAAAGCTGATCATTTGACTTACTAACAACTCATACTGTATGTCCATTAGAATCCCATTTACTAGGGTGGATTCAATATGTGAAAGTCTGTAGAGACTCATAATTTTTATAGAGCACTTCATAGTTACCTCTTTCCACACAAAGATGAATCACCACATGATACTTTTCCGTTTGTCTTTCCACTCTCATACACACAGTACACCCACTGCACATGTTGATATTCGTACCTCAAGCTTTCAACATCCGGATACATACCCTGTACTTATTTTTCTTAGTCTGCCTCTTCTCATCATACCTTTAGCTGTACTGGCATGGATTACTGCTAATGGCTCATGTTTTATACAGGCCAGGCCTTACTGTCTTCACAGGTTATCATTCATGCAAAATTCCAAACATAATGCTTAAGGAAGCAATGATTTTACATGGCTTTACCTAACTCAGAGCACCCTAATTTCTTCTTTCATGCAGTGCTTTGTTCTTTGTTTCCAGTTTTTTTAGTGTCGTCTCAAATCTTTCCCAATTGATATTACATAAAAATTACATATCCCTTTCAAACACAAGAGCCTGTTTCGTCTCCCATTTGACATTCTTACTGAACACGCTTCAGAGTGATTGATTATTCTGCCCAGTTCCTCATTTAATTCAGCTGGTAAAATTTCATGATCAGCATGCAACAAATGTTACAGCTTACATTGCTTCATCATGGTTTATATTTACTGTGAGATAGAATAAAGCCTTTCATTTTGTCCAGTTTGATTTTAATTATAAGTAGGGATAACCAAGAAGGTTCATATAACATTTGCACAATCTGTATGCTGTGTTTTTAATACTCAGTTTTTTCCTGTCACAGCTTGTTACACCCAAACAGCCAGGCTTTGAATATCCAATATTTGAGTTTTTGGATGGGCGCTGTGAAGATACAGATGCATGTACTCGTCAAGTTAGTACCGAGGATGAGATGGCTGCTTCTCTGCCAGTAGATACTCCACTCCTTCCTCAAGATTCTGAGGAGTTTGTATTTCTCTGATCATTTACCCAGTGAAATTTATGTATTATACAAACTACTGAATGTTGCTGTTGTTCAAGTCATATACCACTCATATTGGAAATACGGGAATGTATTAGCTATGATAATGATATTTATATTGCATTAAATATTTATCATTGTTGACAAATCATTTGTATTCTTTTGCCACAATGAATGATCACAGTGTTCTTTCACTTCTGTACACTAGTTGATGTTAAGATATGTGCAGTTTATGACCTTATTTTACATCAGTGGTCATTCTGAGTGGATGTTGATCAATACCATATGTTATAATATGGTCTTTTAAGGTCACTCTTAGTAATCTTTTGTGAAGACTGCAAATGACATCTTTCAGTAAAGTGAGTATTTACACCTACAAAGTAACAGTATAGATGCAGAGGCATGTTGTAGATATAGTTTCTTGTTACCATACAAGAAATCTTAATGTTTTATCTGGTCAGTACATAATACTATTATTATGCAACCCCAAGACTCCTCTTATGGGGTTTCTGCAGTTCATGCAGGAGCAAGGAATGATGGATTCCTTTGGAGTGAGAAGGTTCTCGTTAAGACTATACTCCTTCCCATCCACTGATGATGATACGGCCTCACTAAAGGCGACTTTTCACTCCTGGTGTAACCACTTAAAAGTGGAATCCAGTACCACCGGTGAGTACATATACAAAGTTACAATATGGAATATAATAAATTATAAGGTAATAATCACTGTCCATCTACTCACATTAATTATACTCTCTCAGTTCTAAAGCAAAATTAACCAAAAGCTAAATTTTTCATATATGTGGCACAAATAAGTAAAACTACATATCTTCCAAACAGCAAAAGCGAGACATCATATAAAAGTATAATTAGAAAGAATATAAGTGCTGTTTAGGTTCCTTACACACAAGACATTGACATAATAATGTGCTAGTTAAACTGTGACAAACAATAAGCTCACAAGTTGATATATGAAAGTTTTCTGCTGATTGGTCTGTATCAATGTAATTTTATTTATTGTAGCCCCATTTACCATAATGTTTAGCAGTGAGCATTTGGCTGGGTACCAGATTGCCACAGTTGTTAAAGCTTGACTATCTATATGAAGCAGGTGTGATATTTTATTTCATAAGATATTTACAGTTAAGGTGTATCAGTTAGTGTTCGAATCCTAAGGATAGCGGTTGGTCCACAGCCAAACCAGCTGTTCATCCTCCACTAGGGGCTGTTCAATAAATGGGTACCTGGCTTAGGTAAGGGAATATATATATTATTTATATTTTATTATACTTGATCGCCGTTTGAAGGAATAGTAGTTCCAACAATATTATATGGTTGAGAGGCATGGGCTATAGATAGAGTTGTGTGGAGGAGGGTGGATGTGTTGGAAATGAAATGTTTAAGGAAAATATGGGGTGTGAGATGGTCTGATCGAGTAAGTAATGTAAGGGTAAGAGAGATGTGTGGTAATAAAAACAGAGTGGTTGAGAGAGCAGAAGAGGGTGTGTTGAAATGGTTTGGACATATGGAATGAGTGAGTGAGGAAAGGTTGACAAAGAAGATATATGTTTCAGAGGTGGAGGGAACGAGGAGAAGCGGGAGACCAAATTGGAGGTGTGAGGATGGAGTGAAAGGGATTTTGAGCGGTCAGGGCCTAAACATGCAGGAGGATGAAAGGTGTGCACGAAACAGAGTGAAATGGAATGATGTGGTATACCGGGTCAACATCCTGTCAATGAAGTGAACCACGGCACGTGAAATGTCTGATATAAACCATGGAAATGTCTGTGGGGCCTGGATGTGGATAGGGAGCTATGGTTTTGGTGCATTACACATGACAGCTAGAGACTGAGCATGAGTGAATGTTGCATTTTCGTCGTTTCCTGGCACTACCTTGCTGAAGCAGAGGTTGGCAATGCTATTTCCTGTGGGGCGGGATGGTGTCAGAAATGGATGGAGGCGAGCAAGAATGAATATGTACATGTATATAGTTGTATATGTATGTGTATGTATATGTATGGATTTATGTATATGTTGGTAGATATATGTATGTATTGTGCATATATGTGTAGGTATGTATATATATCTGTATGTGATTGAATGGATCTTTCTTCGTCTGTTTCCTGGCGCTACCTTGCTAACGCAGGAAACAACAATCAAGTATAATAAATAATAAAATAAATATATCCCTGGGGATAGGGGAGAAAGAATATTTCCCACATATTCCACTGCGTATCACAGAAGGCGACTAATGGAGGCGGGAGCAGGAGGCCGGAAACTCTCCCCTTCTATGTCAATTTCTAAAAGGGGAAACAAGAGAATGAGTCAAGTGGGGAGACCTCATCCTCCTCGAAGGCTCAGATTGGGGTGTCTCAATGTGTGTGTGGATGTTTTTTTTTTTTTTTTTTTTTTTTTATGTTGAAGGCTCCAGTCACGGACAAAAGTCCACATCAAGGCCGGGCCCTA
>JAYMFT010110925.1:0-13511 GCA_038088735.1 Panulirus argus | reverse complement strand
GAGGTAGGTATTCCGCAGCTTTGGGACTGGAGAGCGAGGTCGGTATTCCGCAGCTTTGGGACTGGAGAGTGAGGTTGGTATTCCGCAGGTTTGGGACTGGAGAGCGAGGTAGGTATACCGCAGCTTTGGGACTGGAGAGCGAGGTAGTTATTCCACGGCTTTGAGACTGGAGAGCGAAGTAGGTAAACCGCAGCTTTGGGACCGGAGAGCGAGGTAGGTATACCACAGCTATGGGACTGGAGAGTGAGGTAGTTATAACGTAGCTTTGGGACTGGAGAGAGAGGTAGGTATACCGCAGTTATGGGACTGGAGAGTGAGGTAGGTATACCGCAGCTTTAGGACTGGAGAGCGAGGTAGGTATACCGCAGCTTTGGGTCTGAAGAACGAGGTAGGAATACCGCAACTTTGGGTCTGAAGAGTGAGGTAGGTATAACGCAGCTTTGGGCCTGAAGAGTGTGGTTTGTATACCGCAACTATGGGACTGGAGAGCGAGGTAGGTATATTGCAGCTTTGAGACTGGAGAGTGAGGTATATATACTGCAGCTTTAGGACTGGAGACTGTGGTAGGTATACCTCAGCTTTGGGACTGGAGAGCGAGGTTCGTATACCGCAGCTTTGGGTCTGAAGAGCGACGTAGGTATACTGCAGCTTTGGGACTGGAGAGCGAGGTAGGTATACCGCAGCTTTGGGATTGGAGAGTGAGGTAGGTATACCGCAGCTTTGAGACTGGAGAGCGAGGTAAGTATACCGCAGTTTTGGGTCTGAAGAGCGACGTAGGTATACCGCAGCTTTGGGTCTGAAGAGTGAGGTAGGTATACCGTAACTTTGGGACTGGAGAGCGAGGTAGGTATATCGCAGCGTTTTGACTGGAGAGTGAGGTAGGAATACCGCAGCTTTAGGTCTGAAGAGCGAGGTAGGAATACCGCGGCTTTCTGTCTGAAGAGCGAGGTAGGTATACCGTAACTTTGGGACTGGAGAGCGAGGTAGGTATACCGCAGCTTTAGGTCTGAAGAGTGAGTTAGGTATTCCGCAGCATTGGGACTGAAGAGCGAGGTAGGAATTCCGTAGCTTTGGGACTAGAGAGCGAGGTAAGTATACCGCAGCTTTAGGTCTGAAGAGTGAGGTAGGTATTCCGCAGCTTTGGGGCTGAAGAGCGAGGTAGGAATACCGCAGCTTTGGGACTGGAGAGCGATTTAGGTATACCGCAGCTTTTTGACTGGAGAGTGAGGTAGGTATACCGCAGCTTTAGGACTGGAGTGAGGTAGGTATACCGCAGCTTTGGGTCTGAAAAGCGAGGGAGGTATACCGCAGCTTTGAGTCTGAAGAGTGAGGTCGGTATACCGCAACTTTGGGAGTGGAGAGCGAAGTATGTATACAGCAACTCTGGGCCTGAAGAGTGAGGTAGGTATACCGCAACTTTGGGACTGGAGAGCGATGTAGGTATACCTCAGGTTTGGGACTGGAGAACGAGGTAGGTATTCCGCAGTTTTTTGACCGGAGAGTGGGGTAGTTATACCGCAGCTTTAGGACTGGAGAGTGAGGTATGTATTCCGCAGCTTTGGGTTAGAGAGCTAGGTGGGTATATCGCAACATTGGATCTGCGGATTGAGGTAGGTATACCGCAACTTTAGAAGTGGAGAGCGAGGTAGGTATTCCATAGCTTTGGGTCTGAAGTGAGGTATGTATACCACAGCTTGGGGACTGGAGAGTGAGGAAGGTATACCTCAGCTTTGGGACTCGAGAGCGAGGTAAGTATACTGCAGCTTTGGGACTGGAGAGCGGGGTAGGTATACCGTAGCTTTGGAAGCGGAAAGCGAGGTAGGTATACCGCAGCTTTGGGTCTGAGGAGTGAGGTAGGTATACCGCAGCTTTGGGTCTGAGAAGTGAGGTAGGTATACCGCAGCCTTGGGTCTGAAGTGAAGTAGGTATACCGCAGCTTTGGGACTGGAGAGCGAGGTAGGTATACTAAAGCTTTGGGTCTGGAGAGCGAAGTAGGTATACAGCAGCTTTGGGTCTGAAGTGTGAGGTGGGTATACCATAACTTTGGGACTGGAGAGCGAGGTAGCTATACCGCAGCTTTGGGTGTGAAGAGTGAGGTAGGTATACCGCAGCTTTGGGTCTGAAGAGCGAGGTAGGTATACCACAGCTTTGGGTCTGGAGAGTGAGGTAGGTATAAAGCAGCTTTGGGTCTGAAGAGTGAGGTAGGTATACCACAACTTTGGGATTGGAGAGCGAGGTAGGTATACCGCAGCTTTGGGTGTGAAGAGTGAGGTAGGTATACCGCAGCTTTGGGTGTGAAGAGTGAGGTAGGTATACCGCAGGTTTGGGACTGAAGAATGAGGTAGGTATACCGCAGCTTTGGGTCTGAAGAGTGAGGTAGGTATACCGCAGCTTTGGGTCTGAAGAGTGAGGTAGGTATACCACAACCTTGGGACTGGAGATCGAGGTAGGTATACCGCAGTATTGGGTGTGAAGAGTGAGGTAGGTATACCGCAGCTTTGGGACTGGAGAGCGAGGTAGGTATACCGCAGCCTTGGGACTGGAGACGAGGTAGGTATACCACAGCTTTGGGACTGGAGACGAGGTAGGTATACCTCAGCTTTGAGACTGGAGAGGGAGGTAGGTATACCGCAACTTTGGGACTGGAGAGTGAGGTAGATATACCGCATTTTTGTGTCTGAGGAGCGAGGTAGGTATACCGCATCTTTGGGACTGGAGAGCAAGGTAGGTATACCGCAGCTTTAGGACCGGAAACGAGGTAGGTATACCGCAGCTTTGGGACTGGAGAGCGAAGTATGTATACCGCAGCTTTGGGACTGGAGAGTGAGGTAGGAATACAGCAACTTTGGGACTGGAGAGTGAGGTAGGTATACCGTAGCTTTTGGATTGGAGAGCGAGATATGTATACCGCAGCTTTCGGTCTGGAGATTGAGGCAGGTATACCACAGCTTTGGGACTGGAGAGCGAAGTAGGTATACCACAGCTTTGGGACTAGAGTGGGAGGAAGGTATACCGAAGCTTTGGGTCTGAGGAGCGAGGAAGGTATACCTCAGCTTTGGGACTGGAGAGCGAGGTAGGTATACCGCAGCTTTGGGACTGGAGAGCGAGGTAGGTATACCTTATCTTTGGGTCTGAAGAGCGAGGTAGGTATACCGCAGCTTTGGGATTGGAGAGTGAGGTAGGTATACCGCAGCTTTGGGACTGGAGAGTGAGGTAGGTATACAGCAACTTTGGGACTGGAGAGTGAGGTAGGTATACCGCAGCTTTGGGACTGGTGAGCGAGGTAGGTATACCGCAGCTTTGGGACTGGTGAGCGAGGTAGGCTTACCGCAGCTTTGGGACTGGAGAGCTAGGTAGGCATACCGCAGCTTTGGGTCTGGAGAGTGAGGTAGGTATACCGCAACTTTGAGTCTGTGGTGGTAGAGTATGATTGGTATGTCCAGCTGTACAGTGATGGCTGCCAGGTGGATGAAGGCGTTGACGTTATGGTCCGTGTAATGTTTCCTCCCTCACGTAATTATGAGCAAAGCACACATGTATCTGTTGTGAGGAATTATCTGCTCTTGATAAAGCCACAAATGTTATAATGAAATCTAATCATAATGAAGCAGTTATTTCTTTTCAGACTCGTTAACAGCTCTTAAAGTTATAAACTCTGGTTATTGAGTCAAATGAAATTCGAGGCAATAAAATTGTTAAACTTAATTCATATGTCAAAGATATCGTCTTGATATGGCCGGTCGATCATTGCAACATTTACAGCACTGAGCAAGCAGATTTTTTGGCGAGCTCATACCACTATCCCGGGAGCTGGGTCAAGCATTTCCTTGAGAAAGAATCTATATTTCTTCTGTGGCAAAGTCAGTGGACCATCCTGACAATTAACAATAGAATTAAACAAGAAATAGTGGACCGGACGACATCGTACAGTCACATCAGGAGAGAGAGGAAATCGTGCTTGCCCGCCTCAGGTTAAACTGCACATATTGAACACTTGTACGTCCACCAATATTAAGATCCTTCCCACACTAATCTTCTGCAGGTAATACAACACTAAGAATAGCCACATGATAATACAACTAACATAGGAAGAAAAATAAAAGAATATTTCAGTAAAGATAATATAGATTTTCAGTTAAAAACTTTTCCCAGCTTAACAAAAATATGATAAATAAACTGTCACAAGGAAACTGAAATAATCAAGATGATATGAGTTGAGATAGTGTTGCTAAGATCTTGGCTGTGGTCGCACTGCCTGCCGGGTGAACAGCCCAGGCTGGGCTGTCACTGGCCATAACATTATGGTATATTATATGTCCGTGCAATAGTCAAGGTCTGTCCTGATCTTTCCTGTCACTCTTGCATTTCGTTTTTGTAAGTGCAACGGTGGATGTTGTACAGACTGGGTGGCGTGTAGATACCACGTTAGTACAATATACACAAACAGCTCTTCCCCTTCCTAAAACCTATACATTATCTGAAATAATATATTTGTACTATAATATGTAAGAGAGGTAGGATGTTTAGGTTTTAGAGTATATGAACTATAATCAAAATCAAAAAGGGCTGATGGCCTAATGACCTTTCTTATAGGTGGCTGGCCGTAATACCCAGCAACAGAAGAAAGGGTCTCATGGAACTGCTGTAGGATGGTTAAACCGTTTCTCAGGAACTGATCTATTGGAAATCAGGCGGTGCTGCGTCCTGTGGTACTTTAGGCAGATTAACGCATATCCTGCAGGACTTTGGCTCCTCTACATAAGCCAGTCTTATTTTGTCGAGTGACAGCACAACTTTGGACGGTTGCTTTGCGTTTTTAGGGCGTAACCCGCTAAATCGTCGCTCCTTCGACACACTGCATCCAGAAATCACCACATCTTTCTTTTAATGTCAATGAAATTAAAGTTGACCCAATAGGTGGTGTTAAATAAACTACTTGAACTACCGAATATGAGGACTGTATTAGCATAGGAAACAAGTGCTGGGCAACAATAATGATGAGAACAAGAAAATGATTTTCCTTTAAGGAAAGTTTCTCTTGTTGATTCTCCTTTAATCGTTGGTAACCTCAATCATGGCGAGACCTCGCACATATCTCTCAGGCTACATAAATGAGACAGATAATATCTTGTCCCCGCATGCACCGTACGACAATGTAACTCTCAGCCCAGGGGTTAAGTCTGGGTTCTAACATAACATCAGAAACCTTTCTCTGCCTATCTTGGATCACTTCCATGTACCAGTAATTTTTCTGTGTGCTCAACGCTCTTCAATGGCTTGATTACTCACTGGTCTATTCACTTTATAATCATGTCTTGGTGGCCATCAGAAAGACGAGACATACCACAGGTGCAGCCGAATGGACCTCCGTGGTGTAACAGTTGGCGTTGCTGACAATGGTGCTTTCACAGGCTTTCCGGGGTCGAGCGCGCTTGGATTCGAACCTGGCTAAGCAGTCGGACCTGTCTATCCACCTGTTCAAGAGACCTCGGCAACGCCTCCTTCCTCTAGTAGCACAGCCAAGGTACCTCGACAACGTTTCTTCCCTCATGTAGCATAACCAAAGTACCTTGACAACGTTTCCCTCCTGTAGCACAACCAAGGTACTTTGGCAACGACTCCTCCCTCCTGTAGCACAACCAAGGTACCTCGACAACGCCTCTTCCCTCCTGTAGTATAACCAAAGTACCTCGACAACGTCTTCTCCCTCCAAGATACCTCGCAACGCCTCATCCCTCCTGTAGCAAAACTAAGGTACTTTGGCAACGCCTCCTCCCTCCTGTAGTACAACCAAGGTACCTCGGCAACGCCTCATCCCTCCTGTAGCACAACCAAAGTACCTCGACAACGCCTCTTCCCTCGTGTAGCATAACCAAAGTACCTAGACAACGCCTCCTCCCTCCTGTAGCACAAACAAGGTACCTCGGCAACGCGTCCTTCCTCCTTTAGCACTACCAAGGTATCTCGGCAACGCCTTCTCCCTCCTGTAGCACAACCAAGGTACCTCGACAACGCCTTCTCCCTCCTGTAGCGCAACTAAGGTACCTTGGCAACGCCTCCTCCCTCCTGTAGCACGACTAACGTATCTTGGTAACGTTTCCTCCCTCCTGTAGCGCAGCTAAGGTACCTTGGCAACGCCTCATCCCTCCTGTAGCACAACCAAGGTACCTCGGAAACGCTTCCTCCCTCCTGTAGCACAACCAAGGTACCTCGGTAACGCCTCCTCCCTCCTGTAGCACAACCGAGGTACCTCGACAACGCCTCCTCCCTCCTGTAGCACAACCAAGGTACTTCGACAACGCCTCCTCCCTCCTGTAGCACAACCAAGGTACCTCGACAACGCTTCCTCCCTCCTGTAGCACAACCAAGGTACCTCGACAACGACTCCTCCCTCCTGTAGCACAACCAAGGTACCTCGGTAACGCCTCATCCCTCCAGTAGCACAACCAAGGTACCTCGACAACGCCTCCTCCCTCCTATAGCACAACCAAGGTACCTCGTAACGCCTCCTCCCTCCTGTAACACAACCAAGGTACCTCGAAAACGCTTCCTCCCTCCTGTAGCACAACCAAGGTACCTCGAAAACGCTTCCTCCCTCCTGTAGCACAACCAAGGTACCTCGACAACGCCTCCTTCCGCCTGTAGCAAAACCAAGGTACCTCGGCAACGCCTCCTCCCTCCTGTAGCACAACCAAGGTACCTTGGCAACGCCTCATCCCCCCTGTAGCGCAACTAAGGTACCTTGTCAACGCCTCCTCCCTCCTGTAGCACAACTAACGTATCCTGGTAACGTTTCCTCCCTCCTGTAGCACAACCAAGGTACCTCACATACGCCTGATTCCTCCTGTAGCACAACCAAGGTCCGTTGGTAACGCCTGCTCCCTCCTGTAGCACAACCAAGGTACCTCAGTAACGCCTCCTCCCTCCTGTAGCACAACCAAGGTACCTCAGCAACGCCTCCTTTCGCCTGTAGCAAAACCAAGGTACCTCGGCAACGCCTCCTCCCTCCTGTAGCACAACCAAGGTCCTCTGGTAACGCATCCTCCCTCCTGCAGCACAACCAAGGTACCTCGGTAACGTCTCCTCCCTCCTGTAGCACAACCAAGGTACCTCAGCAACGCCTCCTTCTTCCTGTAGCACAACAAAGGTATCTCGGTAACGTCTCCTCCCTCCTGTAGCACAACCAAGGTACTTTGGCAACGCCTCCTTCCTCCTGTAGCACAAATAACGTATCTTGATAACGTCTCCTCCCTCCTGTAGCACAACCAAGGTACCTCAGCAACGCCTCCTTCCTCCTGTAGGACAACCAAGGCATCTCGGTAACGTCTCCTCCCTCCTGTAGCACAACCAAGGTACTTTGGCAACGCATCCTCCGTCCTGTAGCACAACCAAGGTACTTTGGTAACGCCTCCTTCCTCCTGTAGAACAACCAAGGTACCTCAGCAACGCCTCTTCCCTCCTGTAGCACAACCAAGGTATCTCGGCAACGCCTCCTCCCTCCTGTAGCACAACCAAGGTACTTTGGCAACGCCTCCTCCCTCCTGTAGCACAATCAAGGTACCTCGGCAACGCCTCCTCCCTCCTGTAGCATAACCAATGTACTTTGGTAACGCCTCCTTCCTCCTGTAGCACAACCAAGGTACCTCGGAAACGCCTCTTACTTCCTGTAGCACAACCAAGGTATCTCGACAACGCCTCCTCCCTCCTGTAACACAACCAAGGTACCTCGGCAACGCCTTCTCCCTCCATTAGCACAACCAAGGTACCTCGGAAACGCCTTCTTCCTCCTGTAGCACAACCAAGGTACCTCGACAACGCCTCCTTCCTCCTGTAGCACAACCAAGGTACTTTGACAACGCCTCCTCCCTCCTGTAGCACAATCAAGGTACCTCGGAAACGCCTCCTCCCTCCTATAGCATAAACAAGGTACCTCGGAAACGCCTTCTCCCTCCTGTAGCTCAACCAAGGTATTTCGGCAACGTCTTCTCCCTCCTGTAGCACAATCAGGGTACCTCGGCAACGCCTCCTCCCTCCTGTAGCATAACCAAGGTACCTCGGAAACGCCTTCTCCCTCCTATAGCTCAACCAAGGAATTTCAGACGCCTTCTCCCTCCTGTAGCACAACCAAGGTACCTCGGAAACGCCTCCTCCCTACTGTAGCACAACTCACGTATTTTGTTAACGCCTCTTTCCTCCTGTAGCACAACTAAGGTACGTCGGCAACGCCTCTTCCCTCCTGTAGCACAACCAAGGTACCTGGGCAACGCCTCCACCCTCCTGTAGCACAACCAAGGTACCTCGACAACGCCTCCTCCCTCCTGTAGCACAACCAAGGTACCTCGGCAACGCCTCCTTCCTCCTGTAGCACAACCAAGGTATCTCGGCAACGCCTCATCCCTCCACAGCAATACTAAGGTACCTGGGCAACGCCTCTTTCCTCCTGTAGCACAACCAAGGACCACGGCAACGCCTCTTGCCTCTAGCGGCATAACCAAGGGGCTTCGGTAACGCATTCTACTTCCTGAAGTAACCCCATGAGACCAGGCAGCAATCTACCACATCTCTTGCAGCAGCACTACGGAACTCCAGCTTCACCTTGCCTCTGCTCCTGCACCAGCAATATCTGCTGACCAAGCGGCTCGCCTTCTGGCTGGATATCCGTGTTCATATCAATATATCATTGTTATTTTACCCATGATTTTATATTCCCAAGTCTTGTTCCTTACATTCTTAAAGTGTTAGACCCATACCAAGCAGTTTAATGTTACAATTTTATATCACGAACAGAACACAAATCATGCAACTTACCCTTACGGTGGGATAAAGAGAGAAATACAGAATAAGTCGCAGAGAGTGAGACTAGAGAGAATGACGTAAGAGGGAGAAGAGCGGTAAAGGGCAAGCCTCGCTCAGTAAAGACAACTGAACACATCCAGGATCACAGACTCAAGGGCAGGCAGGACTCTGCTCTCTAAAAATCGGGCTAAAAACACCGACAGCTCATACGTTGTTTCCCTTACAATGTACCGATGCCAACGAGGTTGAAGAGGACAATGTACTGATCCTATCTTACGAAGTTAAAACATAGGAAGTTAAAAGATGAAGATTTGAATTTGCTGTGTCAGGTGACTTTGATTTGACCTAGCGGACTAGATCATTCCTTATGTTTGGTTCAGCATCTAACAACTCGTATGCTGTGGTACCTAAACAAAATTTTATAAGTTTTAATGTGGCACAGGACTTCAAATAAAACTTTTAATGTCACTAAATAGTTAGTATGATTGAAAATGGATATCCAAATTGATGTACAAGAACCCGAGCCCGTTTTAGAAGGACGTGGAAGATCAATATCACAGCCGCGCCCTCCCGCATTCCCACGTACGATACATACAACAAGTAATTTCCAAGCGAATTGAAAGCTTGCAGTACCCTGATACATTATTTAGGATTGATATGAATATCCCCTTTACAGTGTTTAAGATAAGATATAACTGTGATGAAATATATAGATGCAATTTGCTGTACGACACCTTAATTTTGTGGTTCCCGGCAACAATGGAAGGTCAGTGTGCGGCGGGACATGAGAAGCGAGAGATTGCATCTCGTGGGGCAGCCACGCCTCTTTACACCCGTCCAGTCCTGTGGAAGGTAATTAATCCTTATAGAATCAGTAAGTCTTCAATTACACTGTAGTACTGCAAGTTTATCTTATTTTGTATTACATTTCCTTTACCACTGAGAAAACACGAAAATTTCACATTAATATGTGCAAGTGGGATCAGAATAACAAATTATTGTTGGATAGTAATTGGTGATTGTTTATCTTTACAACTAGTGATGTGGTACGTGACTGATAGATATATAGTGACACGACTGATTTATTTTAATGAATTTAGTATAAAGAGATGCTAAGCCACCGTTCGAAGAATCGTGTAAAAGGAACGCAGTCGCAATTGGTAACGGTGACAAATTGGGAAGGAAAATAGAAATAAGAAGTCGTTAAGATAAATAACACACATTGCTGCAAAAGCGAATGTAATGGGAACTTAATGTAGCTCCTGAATTATGCAATAAGAGCAGACTGCCTGCACGGCTGGAATCGAATGCAACGCGATTGTCTTGTGTTTTGTGATTGATCATCTGGAGTCAACAAAACCGTCAGTGTATAGTTAACGGTGCTCACTTTGTGCTGGACGATTATTGCTTGCTGATCTCTTGACTGACTTGTTTTAACGGCGTTTGATGAGCCGATCTTGGATTATTAATGCCTGGGCGGCTGTCGCGGCAATTACAGCCAACACTGGCCGGTCTGTTGTGCATCCCGGGAGTTCACAAATTGGATTGTTTATGCTTTCTTTTTTGGGGGGAAATAACCCAGCTATAACTTAGAAACCATTTCATTCACGCACTAAGTTAATGTGAAATTCATGCATAAACCACTGCAACTAATGAGCAATCACCCATACGGCAGACACTTACAAATATAAGTGAAAGTAAATTGACAGAAATGTGATATTTTAAAAGCCTGTAAAACATAATGTAACAACACAACAAACCTCCGATATGACAGAAATATGACAGAATAACAGTATACCAAATGAGAATAACATTACACAATTATAAAATAAAAAAAATATTGAAAGTAATTTGGTGGAAATATAATATTTAAAAAGAAAATAAAACATAAAATCAATATGAGGGAAATGTGACAAAATAATAGTAAGCCAGCATAGAATAATAATGTACCAGCATAACATAATAATAATAGAGATAGTACTATGATACACGTGTAATATTTAAAAAGTACGTGTAAAATATAATAAAACATACAACAAATTAACAATATGACGGAAAAACAGTATAATACTGTAACATTATTAAAACACAACAAAGCACTAATACAGCGGAATAATTGTATACCAGCGTCAGAAAAACAGTATACAAGCGTAAGAATAACTATACCAGCGGCAGTATAACAATATACCAGCGTAAGAATAATAGTATACCTGAAGCTTTGCAACCAAAAATATTCATGTCATCCACAGAAAATACTGAGAATACTTGAACAGTATAACAAAGTATAAATTAGTATGATGTAACACGGTGTCTACCTAGAACAGTATAACATAAGAAAATATGATCTGACGCTGTCTACTTAGCAGCTAACAAATAAAGATAATACCATAACATTATGGTATACAAGCGAAACGTAGCTTATGATATACAAGCTAAGGTTAATTATCTACAAATTAGACATATGTAACTTTTTTATGTAAAGAATGTTTACTTTATATCACAATGCAACGGTACCATTCTAACACATTATAGTTGATCAGTCTAATATATCAATCTTGCATAACATATTAGTTTAACTTTATAATATCCCAGTTTAACATATGTTAAAACACAGTATACCAGTCGAACCCAACATATGCTCGTGTTTTACACTGTTTTACCAGAACAGTACAATGAGTACCATTTAGCAACGTTATATGTTTTGAAAATAAATTTGTAACTCTTCAGACAATATTGTGAAATACTTGTCTAATATAATTATCTACGTTTTGCATAGTCTGAGGCACCATCAAATTTTACCAGTCAAAAGATAATGTTACACCGGTTTATCAAACAGGAATATACCAGTGAAGTGTATTAAATTCAGACGTATTAATGTTTCTTTTTTTTCTTCATAAAATTACAATATACGTTACTAGTTAGAGATAATAACACCAGTTAGAAATACCATCATATGCCACTTTAACATTGTAGTAAAATCAATCTAACACAGTAAACCATGAACCATAACTACAGCATACATAGAATTATCATATATTAGAAATGAAATTATAATATATCTGTAATTATAATTATTATACACCAGTCCGGCATACCATCTTTACATACAGAATACCTTTACCATTACATTACAGTTCTCTGTAGTAAGATAACAATATACTACTCTATCTTAGCACTATAATATACCATTTTAACATAACATTACAGAGTACCTACCTCTCATGACTATAAGATATACCCATCAACATACCGTTCCATTATACCAATCTACCCTATGGTAGATTGGTATAATGGAACGGTATGCACCATATGTACCACTCAACTTAGCATAATGATGTACGAATCTACCGTAACATTATACCCAGTCAACTTAATGTTACAATATAACAGTCTTCCTTAACATTATATACCACTTAGCAATGATATACCAATCTAGCATACCATTATAATATACTTCTCAACTTAACCAGTCAACATTATTGTTATGCCAGTCAGCATTACAGTATAGCAGTCTCTCATAACATTATGATATACGTCCATCATAAAATTCTGATATACCGGTCAAGATTATTACATTATACCATAATATTATATCAGGCAACTTAACGTTACAAGTCCGTCATAATATGAATTACCAGTTAGCTTATCATTACAAAGTACCACTTTACCGTAACAATTAATATACCAGTTTACCATAACATTATGATACACCAATCAATTTTACATTACTGTATACCATTCTTCCATAACATTATAATATACCAGTTAAATTTTCAGTACAATACATCAGTCAAATTAACATTACGATTTGTCTGTCATCAAATGATATGCTAGATAGTTTTTTAAAGTATATCAGTCCAGCATGACAAATTATGCCAGTTAATATTACAATATAGCAATCTAGTAAAGCATAATGTACCAGTCTACCATAACATTATATTATACCAGTCAACTTTACATTACAATATATCAGTCTGTCATAACATGATATATCAATCTGTTATACATTACATTATACCAGTCTGCCATAACATTAGAGTATATCAGTCTACCATAACATTATAACATACAAATCGACTTTACATAACAATATACCAGTCAGCATTACAATATTTTTGTCATTATATGATATACCAGTCAACATTATATTATACCAGTCTACCATGACATTATGATATGCCTTTCAACTTTACAATATACCAGTCTGTCATAACATGATACACCTGTTAACATTAGAATATACAAGTCTACCATAACATTATATTCCAGTCAATCTCACAATATACCAGTCTGTTATATTATATCAGTCAGCAGTACAGTAAATTAACCTACTAAACGTATCATGATAATATACCATCCAACATTAAAATATACCGGTCCACTAGAACATAATAATATACCTGTCAGCATTACTGTATACCAGTCTACTATAACGTTAAATACAACAGTTATCTTTACAATATACCAGTCAGCATTATATACCAATCAACATTATAATATACCACTCAACTTTGTATTACAATATACAAGTGTACCATTATATTATAATGTACTAGTCAGCTTTACATACAATATACCAGTCTGTCATTACATGGTATATTAGTTTACATTACAATTTACCGGTCAGTTTTACGTTAAAGTGTACCAGTCTGTCATGACATGATGTACCAATCTACCATAATCTTGATATACCAGTCTACATTACAATATATATA
>JAYMFT010110914.1:0-13511 GCA_038088735.1 Panulirus argus | reverse complement strand
ATCCAAAAGTCTCTCTTTTACACGCCTGTCAATTAACACATAATCCAATACTGCCCGTTGACCATCTCTTCTACTCATATATGTATACTTGTGAATATCCCTTAATTCTGGTATCATCTTCGTTGTAATCCTGTGGACCTTCTGTATCAACTCTTGATGCTTCTTCAGGTGCGGTGACCAAACTGGAGGAGCATATTCTAATTTTGGCCTTTTGTAAGATATGAATAGCTTGCAATACTTTTCATTATCAATATACTGCAAGATATTCTTATACTTGCCAGAAGGCACTTTGTCTCCTTAACTCTTCTCCTAATGTCTGACTCTGATGACAGGTTAGGGACGATAAGTCTTTCTCACACACATAATCCTGAAGCTTGTTTCCTGCTAGATAATACTCATACTGAGGTTGTCCTTCACTCTGTTCCATCCTCACTACATTACACTTGCTCAGGTTGAATGTCGTCAACGATGTATCAGAACAACTTTAGAGTATAATTAGGTCCCCTTGTACGCTGATGCAATACCCCCCTCAAGTTTCACTTCCCTCATGACTTTTACATCCTGTGCAGGAACAACCAGGATGGAGTCCATACCCTCAACACAAGAAAATTTTTTTTTTTTATGTTAAATGCTCCAGTCACAGACAAAAGTCCACATCAAGGCTGGGCCCTAATTGAAAAATAGAGAGAATTGAGAAATGGGGGAAAAAAAAAGACAGGGAAAGTATTTACAAATTTTTGAGAAAGTGAGAGACCTGTCTTTTGAAATGAGCCAGGTCATAGTTATTGGGAAAGACATGAGAAGGATAATGGTATCAAAACAGAGCCCTGTGGCACTCCACTTGTCACCTCAGTCCCTTTGCAACTGGCTCCTCTGACATGCATCCTTTGTTCCCATCCAGTGATATAATCTTTTATCCATAGGAGTGTCCCCTTAATCCCGACTGGTGACCTAGCTTCCTAATCAGCCTCCCATGTGGTGCAGTGTCAAATGCTTTCTAGCAATCCTGATACAAACAATCCAATCAGCCTTCCCTTTTGCCTACAACAGAGCTCACTCTCTTGTAGAAATCTAAAAGGTTTGTTACAACTGACCTCCTTACCCAAAACCTATACTGTCTCTCATGTAAATAATTTCTTCTGTATAGAAAGTCATCCATATCCTCTCTAATTATCTTTTCTCCAGCCTTACAGATCACACTCTTTAGCATCTCTTCTCTTTTTCCATCCCTTGGTATTCTGCCTTTCTACAACATTTTCAACTTTATTTCAAGAGATTCATGTAGCACATCAGGACACATCATCAGTACATGTGGTGAAATTTCATCAGGACCAAAAGCCTTGTCTGGGCCAAGACCTTGAAGTGTTCTGTTAATGACTTTTGTAGATACAAAATCTTAATGTTTTCTAAAACCTCCTCCCCACTCATTCCACCGGTGTTGTGCATACACTGTCTTCTACATACCTTGTGTGTGGTAGTATGGTGGGAAGGCAACATGAGACAAAAGGGAGCAAAGGACAGGGCTAATGTTCCTGTCACATACAACACAATGTACCAGTGTGGTAGACCTCCCAGGCTGGCTCCCATGCATGTCCCAAGGTAAGGTCCTGTAGGAACAAACCAATATAGTATAATATACATCCCAAACATTGAATATAAAATGCTAGTATTCTAGAAGATGATATTATCATAACATATCAACATTTCATCAAGTTATACTTTGACTTAATCCTTCCAATTTATGTTTAGCAACAGCTGCACATATCATAAACACTGACAGTGTTTCCAAGATGCCTTGCACACAGCCACAACCTTATACCATAACCACCTGATACTGGTCTCATGTACAAAGGCACCTTTAGCGAGTTTGTATCACTGACAGTGTACTCTTGTCAAAGAACTTGTCACTCTACAGGTGTCTAAGACTACACTAGAAGCAGCGCAGCTTTGGACTGCAGCAAAATCCAAAGAGGAAGTCTTGAGCAACACTAAGGCTCCTTCTTAAAATTTAAATTGGGTCCAGAGGTACAGTAATTATAGATAAAACACATTAAGTTCCATGTTTCCATCTTTCGTCAAGATCTCACTTCTGAGTGAAGCTGCCACCCTAACGTCACCGTGGACACGTGCTAACAAGAAAAACAAACACCTTTCAAATATAAAACAACAGTGAAACAACAAGAGGTGACAGGACTGTTTACATGAACTGACCTAGAGCTTCTCCATCTGTGACAAGTTGTACCTGAAGTAAGTGATAATGATTAGTTTGGATGTGTTTACTGAGACATTTCATCAATCATTTCACTTTTACTTAATGTTTCTTAACAATAGGAAAGTAATTCTCGATCATTTCTGCCGTACATTACCTTAGTGTAGTAACTGGACTTACCTGTGAAGACCAGGAAGGCAAGAGAGGCCCGACCATCTTCAGGAAGACCCTCCAACACCCGTACTACTGATGGGTAGCTCAGTCCCTGCGGAAGAACATAACGTCTTAATACTTCATTTTCTCTGAATAAGCACACATGATCGACTTGTTACACTGAACCTCATGAGCTGCCAGGATATGATGGCCTGACCTTTGACCTAACCCTTAATGATCACGTCAAAGGCCAAGCTAAAAACCGTAACGAGTGGGTCGTCCTGACCTATGATAACACCTTCTTGTACAAGATCTTAACAACCTATTATACTCCCTCCACTGTAAACATTCCTGTCTAAATAATATAAACATTTTTCCAAGTTACAGATGCACATTTTGACAAATTTCAAAAACATTTTCCGCAGTATCCTAATCTGGCCTTCCTGGAAGGTTAATTGGTGGCCTTTCTAACATCTGACTGTCCACATACAGGCTACCATGTGACATGCAGCCAAGGAAAACCTTAGAAACAAAACTGTAAATATAGACCTTCAAATATCAGAAAAATCCTAAGATAGATAGATAGAGAGAGAGAGAGAGAGAGAGAGAGGGAGAGAGGGAGAGAGAGAGAGATGAACCTCTGGTGTCATTCCTAACAGAATGCGTGGAAAATAGTTAAGTCGCAACCATTAAATGTAACACAGAAAATTGACTCAAAAAGAAACTGGGTGTTTGGTACAACATGATAGGCATATGGTACAAGACAACAGGCATATGGTAGATGACAACAGACATATGGTACAAGACAACAGGCATATGGTACAAGACAACAGGCATATGGTACAAGACAACAGACATATGGTACAAGACAACAGACATATGGTACAAGACAACAGGCATATGGTACAAGACAACAGACATATGGTACAAGACAACAAGCATATGGTACATGACAAGACATTTGGTACAAGACAACAGGCATATGGTACAAGACAATAGACATATGGTACAAGACAACAGGCATATGGTACAACACAAGACATATGGTACAAGACAACAGGCATATGGTACAAGACAAGACATATGGTACAACAGGCATATGGTACAAGACAACAGACATATGGTACAAGACAACAGGCATATGGTACAAGACAAGAGGCATATGGTACAAGACAAGAGGCATATGGTACAAGACAACAAGCATATGGTACAAGACAAGACATATGGTACAAGACAACAGACATATGGTACAAGACAAGACATATGGTACAAGATAACAGGCATATGGTACAAGACAACAGGCATATGGTACAAGACAAGACATATGGTACAAGACAACAGGTATATGGTACAAGACAACAGACATATGGTACAAGACAAGAGGCATATGGTACAAGACAAGACATATGGTACAAGACAACAGACATATGGTACAAGACAACAGGCATATGGTACAAGACAAGATATATGGTACAAGACAACAGGCATATGGTACAAGACAACATACATATGGTACAAGACAACAGGCATATGGTACAAGACAAGACATATGGTACAAGACAACAGACATATTGTACAAGACAGGAGACACCTGGTATAAGGGAAGGAAAACTCTGTATAGGTAAAGACACCTACCTGTAGGAGGCCCAGGAGGAGCCTGAAGAGGAGAAGTACCCAGGGTCCAGCCAGGGAGGCGGCGTGGGTCAGGAGCCCCACCAGGCCCGCAGCGCCCAGCGAGCCGGCCAGCACCAAGGCCGCTCCCACCCTGCAGGGGAACACCACAGGTGTATGGCATGGTATGGTTCCTGGTATGTTGGTGACAGACCCGCGCCCCTGGTGATGGCTGCGGGTCTGCCGGCAGGGTACTGACCCCACCCAGGCCACTGTGACCTGCTGGGAAAGGGAGGGTCAACAATCTGGGCACATCAGCCTGTAACAAACACATAACGTCTTACGAGACACAACGCATCGTAGATCGTAGTCATACAGCTTCATCTTCAGAGACGAGTGACAGCAGTGTGTTCTCGCAACGGGAGTCGTACAACTGTACTTTGGACCTGTTGTCTGACGTGTTCACTGCAAGAGACGATGCATGACCAAACTGGATCAATAATCACACGTGATAAACATCAATCTGACTCAGATAAAAGGGCGACATACATTTATGGTTGCTATACGTACCCTTGTTCAGGTCATGAAGTAGAGTACCTCTGCCGCGTTACGAACAACGGTACGATCTACTCTAGCGCACGACCTGACCCTCGGGGGTAAGGGCCAAGACCCGGCCATCATGAGAGCAGTGTTCCGAGGATGAACGCGTTGAGACTGTGGTGTGGCGTGATGTGCAGTATGGTACATACCTGTCAATAATGCGGTCGGCCAGGAGAGTGGTGAGCAGCCAACCCCAGTACACGGCACTCAGGATGGCCCCCTCAGCAGGCAGCGTCCACCCGCTCTGTGTCAACAACAAACGAGAACAGGTCAAGTCGTCTGGTTCTGCCCTGCCCTCATCTGCCCTGCCCTCATCTGCCCTGCCCTCATCTGCCCTGTCCTTATCTGCCCTAACCTTATCTGCCCTGCCCTCAAGCAACGCGTCTCTCTCCGGAATAACAAAAGTTTTGTTCCTCTTACTAATAGTTGTTTCAATCCCACCTCACTTATCACACTGACCCACTCACCCAACACACTCTCCAACCACTCTTGCAAAAGTGGCCTGTCATGTGCGGAAACAAACCTATCAACAAGTCAATTTCAAAACCTTCTGGATCATACAAGTAGAAAACTGTTGACGCAAACATCTCTCGGGCGACCGATCCCGTGTCGCCTTTCAAGACTGATGACAAGACGACATTTGGTGCGGCGGTGGTCGTCCTAGGAACTGTTTCATCAGTAATCACACGGCACAAACTTTATCATGGCCGCCCCAATCAACATACATGATGATCCCGGCTCCCAAGGACACTCCACGATAGGGTAACCTTCGCTTATCACAGTCCGTTCCACGCGACACTCGACATACAACTTACAACACTCGACATATAACATGTAGTTCCCTCGCCGTCAACCTCCTCACAACGCTAACCTCTACGGCAACGCTTTCCCACACTTCATTTATGCTCATAAGTCAACCTCAGAGCAGAGGACGTCACACGGTCGTGGCAGAATGCCCCATAATCATGTCCCAATGTCACCATCATAACCCTCAACGGTTCAAAATATATTACTTTATGGCATAAACAATTCCCATTCATATGTGTGCTGTCCCCATCCTCGCTCAACACCCAGGACACAACATCATGCTATCAACACATCATTATTGCAACAATGCTCAGATGGGACCAGCAAACATGATATACATACAATGTCATCACTTCTCATCGCTTCAAAAACTTGAATTATATTTTCTTAGGATAATAATTTCTTGGCCAAATAACTCTTACATTTTTTATATAAAACTGCAGCATATTGAAAGCCTGATCACCTGACATCTTATACCGATAATATCAAATATAACCATCTGACGCACGTTATACCATTGTGATGAAGTAATTATGTAGTGAAGTAATAATGACAGCGTCAAACAAGGTGACGGGCAACTCAAACTCGTGATATTACATATAACAACAGGTCAGCGCATTGTAATGATATCATAACTATCGGATCACATGATAGGCAGGACGATAGTTAGTGGCAACTTGAGAGGCGTTAGTGTGGGAGGACCGTCAAGCCCATACCTGTTTATAGCCAATGTGTTAACCTTTTCAAGGTAATGCGATGCAAATATAGTGTCCTGGCAACTGATGGCTAGAAACGTTCAAGACAGCATTACGTACCAACGTACTAAACTGGTCGTAGACTCACGTGGGACAAAAATGTCGTGGGTTATAACTATTCTCTCTCTCCATCTCTCTCTCTCTCTCTCTCTCTGTTCCCTATGTCCAAGGGTAGTTGTAAAGATTCCTCGATTGAGTTCTCGCTCTATTAACTTGACCTGTTGGCTTAAAGCTGCGTATCGAGAGACGAGTGGAGGCAGTAATGGCTCCGCTCCAGCCGTTTCTACGTCAAAACTTGAGTATAACCCGTTGTGCACAGAACAAATGCCATTCATTCACGTTAGACACAGAGAGCAGCCCGCAAAATATACTTCAGAACGCACAACCGCCATGTTTCTTAAGCGGTCAAATAATAGCGGTCGTTATAAGAGGGTAAGAGAGTCTTATATCATTTTATCACAATCTGAAGATACCTTATCATATCTTCCATCACCAGAAGCTTTAATCATAAACAACTATAAATCTTCCATTATGCAAGAACTGCCGATGGATGCTCAATACACATGGCACAGACCTTCACTATAATCCTGCCCTCGGCCTTGACCCTTTAAAAGCCTGCCAGCAAACCTCATCAGGGTCGTTCCGTCAAGCTCAAATGTATACAAGTAACATTATCTGCAATCCTTCAGAACATCACAACGGCACCAGTCACACATATCCAGCACGTGTCCTTCCTCCTTCACGAGTCAACAAACGGCGTTTTTCATCTTAAAGCGCCATCCATCAACTCCAAGCATCAATTCAAAACTGACCTAAATACAAAGAAATTGTATCCGCCTGTGACGAATCAGTCAGTAGTCAGGGGCAACACAGCACATTATGAGATGCCACACAATCGGCGCAACACAAGACGCAAGAATTAATAATCACTGGACGAGACTAGGCGTCCCATCTGGTCGGAATGAAACACACCATTTTGGTCGATACTTCATATGACCCGTTCCACGTAATGGTCTTGAATGAACGACACATAGTCGAACATAATGGACAATGGTTCATCTACTGGAAGTCATTCAGTCAGACCTCACTCACATATGTCGACTTCATGCAGCAAACTCATCACAACGAGTCATTACAATGTGTTCTCTTATATGTCTGCAATTACAACGCTGTAAACACATTCATTAAACATTTCTCTTCAACTAAAATAAAAATCGCGTTACATCTGAAACGTGACGGCAGACGGAGTGCTGCATTAAGAGAGGACCAATACTTGAGCCAAACCATTTCTATTCATACGATTTTTTTTTTTTCTGCGCGAACTTAAGAGCAGCTGGAGTCCCTGGCACTAACGAGCGCCGTTTTTGTGCTGACTAGATAAAAATCACGCTATTCACTCCTCCAATGTTGACGTCATTCAAATTGGTACACAAGGCCTTCAAAGATTCACCCAACCATAAAACTGTTTCCATTGATGACAACGAACACGTTACTGAAATGTCTTCATTAAAGAGCGAGGCTGCGTTCGTTCACTCTACGTAAACTCAGAAGGCTGTGCGCCGGGATCAATATCACAGTCAAATGCAAACTGTTCAGCTGCAATGACAACACGAAGCTGATCATTCCTGTTGCCTCGACCCCACCAGCAGACTACCTGGCCCCTCACACCCACCCTTCCTGAAGCGACTGTTACAAGAAATGCTCGAACCTCTTTTCTCACCCGGCCATCACGTCTAATGGAGGCAACCAGTCATCCTTACACTCTCTCTCACTCACTCACTTATATCAGCAGATTCAGAGGCTGCGCTGCAATCAGTAACTGGGAAATGAGGACTTCTTTAAAGAGAAATTCCTCGACAGGACTATACGTAAAGTTCATCCACCATCACAGTATCATTATGACCACAGTAGGCTGAAGGTAATGGGAAAATCATGGTGGCGCCTGGACTAGCAAATGGCGATTGGACCTACCTTCAGGCGGAGCCAGTGGGCAGGTGGTTCCTCGTCCGCCTCCTCACGCCCGTCGTAATCCCACCAGCTGCCATCGCTCTCCGCGCGGGGCGCACGGACGCCAACGGACTTCCTGTCTGACGCGTCCGATCTGCCTTGACTGGTCTCTGCACGACTCGCACCGCTGCCTCGGACGGACCGACTTGCGCCTGACAAACCCAACAACAACGGAACAAACCTGGGGGAAAACGGTCCCGTTATATGGCAACAGGACTCTCTCTCTCTCTCTCTCTCTCTCTCCATGTTTTACACCAAGCCCGTGAGGCACTACTCAAGCGGCTTAACTACATGCACAACGGAATTAGGCAACTCTGTAAATACCTAACGAGCAGAGGACTTGCGAGTGGCGGCGAGACGGGCTGCTCTTGGACGAGCCCGCCTGGCCTCTGGCCGCCAGCATCCGCTAGCGGGGCCCCCGCCGCGCCCGGGGTCAAGGCAGACCGAGGAACCAGACCAGCGGGTGCCAGGGTCTTCGTGGACCAAGACGCGGTGGCTTCGGACACGACACGTTCTGCGGCCTCAGACGGCGCGCTGTCGTACAGCTGGTCAGTGTGGGCGTCCGTGGTGGTGGGTGAGGTGCTGGTGGCATTTGGGGGCGGCGGCGGGGCGGCAGCGATGGTGGGGATGGCGGTGATGAGGGCGTCCCGCAGCCCGTGATGCAGCAGAAGGACCAAACAGCAGACGACCGCGCGAACCCAACCTGCCAACACCAGCGGTTGGTTAAACTCTTCTCCCGTGCGCTCCCTGCCGGTGCTGATCACACCTGCTCCCGTGCGCTCCCTGCCGGTGCTGATCACCTTGAGAGAGCATTATTGACTTAGGGAAAGATATGAGAAGGTAGAGAGTTCCAAAGCTTCGACGTGTAGGGAAAGAAGCAGTTATCAAAACGGCCCACCCTTGAGTTGCCGATATCCACACAATAATCATGTGACGCAGCAGCTTGCCGAGTATTCCGTAGTATAGCTAGTGGTGGGAGCACACAAGCAGCCAGCTCTCGGGAGCAAAAACCAAAGTAATACCTGTAGAAGAGGGAAAGTGAACCAACATTGCAGCGTAAGGCAAGGTGGTCAAGTCTGGAAGTTATCCTAGGACAGTTTATAAGTCGGACCGCTTTCCACTCAACTCGGTCAAGTAAGGATGCACCAATAATGGGACTTTCGTGCAAGTAGGAGTTCAGAGTAAGGTGTGGTTGGTGTATGTGAACTGAAAGCCTGTCTATTCCAATACTGTTTACACTTTATTCAAAATGGCTCAATATATCAGTGGATGTTGCTGATGTAACCGTCGGTAACCATATATCTTATCTCCCCGAGTGAGTTGAGGGGCTATTAACGTGCCTGGCCGCCACCGTAGCTTATTGGGCAGCAAATGAAACGATGATATTGAACTTGATTCTGACGGGAATTCACAGCGCCAATGGAATCTATAGAACCTGACGACGGGATACGAAGCTAAAATGTATTCAAAACTTGGCCTTCTTAGTCACGTCAGCTAGCAGGGTCTATTTGGTGTTCCCGTCAGCCAATATGTAATAATGTTGCATCCGTTATCGAATTCCCGATAAGATTATATGGCTTAAACCGGTCGCCTGAGACGACCTTGTCAGCGCTGGCAGATATATGGACAATGTAGGTGACTTCGTTGGATCTGATCTGAAGTGTGGGAATCTTTCTCTCTCTCTATCTATCTATCTATCTATCTATCTATCTATCTATCTCGTAGAAGCTGGAGCGCCTTCAGTAACTCCACTGAGAAAGTGGAGTTGAAGTCCTTTCTTCCAAATCGTTTTTCTTTGTAAACTCTACAGTCTTAAACCTCTCATAAGATTATCTTGAGCTGGAATCTGATGACCAGGAAGCATTATACAAGTCTGACTCCCACTCCAGTACCTGTGGGGTTCAAGTGAGGATTCTGGTGTGCTCGTCAAGAGATGTTTACTACCTCCAGCTGTTGGATATGTTGGTCCCAACTTACGTGAGTGGACGGCTCTGTGCCCCAGATTTGCAGTCCATAATGCCCCAACCTCGCTGTCTCTATACATAAGGCTAAACCATTATGGTAATACTTGTGATGAAAAGATGTACATTTCGTTATCCTAACCACCCTTTATAGACCTTTCTTCGCACGTATTTTGACTCCTCTTCCCCTCCCTCTTATGCATCGTCAGGAAACTCACCCGTTATCCTCGTCACTCTCCTCTTCGCCGTCGTCGTCGCCAGGCAGCTTGGCTGCGGCGAAGTGGAACATGCGGTCCAGCAGCTCAACGTACTTCTTCCTGAGCTTGAGCCTGGCGCCCACGGTGGCCACCAGCAGGAGGGAACAGAAGGCCATCACCTGACACCACACGACCAGAGGCCACACAACTTCCCACAGCCAGTGGGAGTCCAGAGAACTCCAGATCGCCGGGATCTTCAACGCCCCTGGAAACGCGTCCCAGTCCATCCTCTCCTGGAAGGTGCAGAAAAAAAAAAAAAAAGGTCGTCCAAGATTAGTAAAACTCGAGAGGTATAAAGGGAGACATTTTTGACACGTGGAATGAAAGAGTAGCAATGTTGACCTAAGGGAAAGGACAACTTCCAGCACTGTGGTGCCATGGAACGCCGGAGGTACTGCAAACACCCCTTCAGGGTTCCAAGAAATACATCATATGATGTATATAGATTGTAACTCATACTATCCTTCATGATATTGTTAACTTGTTTCGCTTTTGGTGTTTTCTCTTACTTTTATGCGCTATGTACTGAGTATTTTCCCGAATGTGTTTCTTATCTATATTGTGTTTGCGTTTTGCATATCATATTCAAGTTTTGTGACGCAGTTTTTTTTTTTCTCTCTCGTTTTTGTTGATTCCTGATGATGCCTCTGTAAAGGCGAAAGCTTGATTGAAATATAATGAATAACTAAAGAAACTGGTGTTTGAGCACCCACCTAATGGAAGAATAATATCGAGAAAGTTAGAGAACATAAGAAAGAAAATTGATAACTCGAAATATGCTGTCGTATTCAATTCTACGTGCATTAGAGAAAACCTGCTCCCACCTTTCACTAACATATATATATATATAAGAGTTCAATAAGAGTTCAGATAAATTTACTTAAGTCAGTTTTTCTTACATGCAGCTCAACATGTTTCACGGAGATAATCCGCCTCATCAGGTGCAAATAATTCATAAAGTTTTTAAATACCAACACCACCACACAGACGCTGACTTCCTAGTGCTATGCCCGATAATACACTGGCTTGACCGTTAAAGGGTTAGTTGGGGGTGCCTTGTGGATATGAGGGGGTTGTGTGGGGGAAGATTGGCCTGGGTAACGAAATAAGTGTTCAACTATTTTTCTTATGTTATCGTTTCTTGATAATTCGTTCATAATGATTTTGTTGATAATAGGATGCGCTTTATAGTTACCTGAGGACAAATTAAAGTTTTTAGTATCGGCAATTAAGACAGTCAGTGACGTTACGGGTAGCATAATCAGATGAGGGGTGCAATGTGGTTGGGTTGTTAAGATCAACAGAGTGTTTAACGATCGCATTCCTGTAGTCACCCTTGTGTAATGAATGACGGTGGCAATAGCATCTCACAGTTGCTGTGCTGTTTTCCCGGTTTGACCAATGTATATGGCTTTACTTGCCTTACATTTGACGGCGTAAGCGATCCCGATTGTCTTATAATTTGGCCTGCTTTTAATTAAGGTCTTACTGATAGTGTTATTGTATGGGAAGGCAACATTAAAATAATTTTTTTTTAGTACCTGTCTTACATTAGCTAAGGTAAGAGAATAGGGCAACACCAAACATTTAAACCTATCATCCTTTTCCACATTTTTGTTACAAGATGCATAAAATTTCTTTCTAGCTTTCCAGTAAGCCTTGTTCACAAACCACTTAGGACAACATAACTGCCTTAAGATACGTCTTATATGACAGAAATTCGTTCTTGCCATGGGAAATCCCCTTAGTCCCATCCTCAGTAACTAATCCATTGAATCTATGAGAATAAGATTCCAACTTCAATCAGTAATCATCCAAAAATCTGGCTTAGTTACGTTGATGATGTGTGGTCCTTATGGCCATCTTCCCAAGATTGTAAAGTTTTCTTTAATGAATCAAATAACATCCACCCCACCATCAAATTCAAGATTGAATGGGGAACAGAAGGCAAACTGCCGCATCTTGATCTGCTGATAACCAGGGAATCTGGTCACTTGTCCTTCAAGATCTACAGGAAGCCTACCAACTCTGAGAGTTATATTCATCATTTTTCAGTACATGATTCTTCTGTAAAAATGTCTGTAGTTATGTCTATGTTTTGAAGAGCATTACAGATATGTGATTACATAAATCTGACAGACGAATTAAGTCATATATGACGTATCTTAGGGCAGTTATGTTGTCCTAGGTGGTTTGTGAACAAGGCTTACTGGAAAGCTAGGAAGACGTTTAATGCATCTTGTAACAAAAACGTGGAAAAGGATGATAGGTTTAAATGTCTGGCGTTGCCCTATTCTCCTAACTTAGCTAATGTAAGACAGGTACTAAAAAAAATAGTGCTTTTAATGTTGTCATCCAATACAGTAACACTATCAGTAAGACCTTAATGAAAAGCAGGCCCCGTAATCAGAAATTTGGGAGTGTTTATACCGTCAAATGTAAGGCATGTACAGATGTATACATTGGAAAGACCGGTAAAACAGTAACTAAGAGATACTATTAGCACAGTCATTCAGGACGCAGAGATGACCACAGAAATGCGATCGCTAAACACTGGCATGAAAACGATCATACTGTAGACCTTAAGTACCCGGTCACATTGTACCCTCTCACCTGATTATGCTACCCGTAACTTAACTGAATGTCTTAATTCCTAATACTAAGAACTTTAATTTGTCCCCAGGTAACTTTAAAGCACATCCTGTTATCAACCAAATCATTATGAAAGAATTATCAAGAAACGATAACATAAGAAAAGTAGTTGATCACACATATCGTTACCCAGACCAACCTGTCCCACACAACCCCCCTTACCCACAAGGCACCCCCGACTATCCCTTTAACGGTCAAGCCAGTGTATTGTCGGGCATAGCACTAGGAAGACATAGTCTATGTGGTGGTGTTGGAATTTAAAATCTTTTTGAATTGTTTGCACCTGATGAGGCGGATTGTCTCCGTGAAACATGTTCTCCATGTAAGAAAAATTACATGTTAGAACTATCTGAACTTTACTGAAATGCAATTTCACCTTCATAACTGTCATCACGGACTAGTGTGATCATCATATCAATATATATATATATATATATATATATATATATATATATATATATATATATATATACACTAGTCTAAGCCAGGTACCCATTCT
>JAYMFT010110904.1:0-13513 GCA_038088735.1 Panulirus argus | reverse complement strand
TATTGTGTGGCCATCGGCAACTCAAGGGTGTGCCGTTTTGATAACTGCTTCTTTCCCTATACGTCGAAGCTTTGGAATTCTCTGCCTTCTCATGTCTTTCCCAATAACTATGACCTAGCTCATTTCAAAAGACAGATCTTTCACCTTCTCAAAAATTCGCAAATACTTTCCCCGTCTTTTCTTCCTTCCCGTTTCTTAATTCTCTCTATTTTTCAGTTAGGGCCCGGCCTTGATGTGGACTTTTTGTCCGTGACTGGTAGGACACATAGTCCACCTCGTCCATATTGTGTAGCGAATGTGGTATCTGAAGGAGGAGGCGCCTGTTGTCGCTGGATGAGTTATTATTCAAGAGGGGCCGATGATGATTTGGCAACTCTTTGACAGGGCAGGATGTACTCGGCAAGAGACGGCGAGGCGAGACATCGCTCGATCTGCAAAGCCATTCGTCTTCTCATAACGAGTTTCTGCCTCGGCCTGCAATGCGAGCCTTCGACGTGGCCAGCGTCTTGCGCTGTTGTTTATCGCGACGACGCATTCTCGGATACATGCCACTGGGGTCGTTACCGGACTCCGCCTGCTCGACGTTATACACCGCGAGTGAAGAAAAGTCACCTCTTTATCGAGGCTTTATCACTGGGAGTACAGAAGAGTCTCGTCGAAGAACTTCTCACTCCAAGGGAGTCTACATTTCCCTGCTACTGGACGTTAGCGTCGCGTCTAAAGAGGTCTTGGAAAACGCCAGGACTCGACCAGAGAAATTGGCCTTTGGGTAATCATAGATAAAGACAAAATATGACGCCTGGTCGAGGGGACAATTGGCAAGTTGATCTAAAGGCTTTTCTTTTTCTTTTATTTCTCTTCAACTTCCACAGTGCAGTCTCGAGCCCCCGACAGTGTAATTAAAGAAAGAAAATAAACTTTGCAATCGTGGAACTTATTGCAGTTCTCCGTTTCACTGAAGGGAGTTTTTGTAATAACCGATGTTGCGCAACTTGAAGACTATACCTGGTTCGTCAGCAAGAGAAGCAATTCTGGTTATAGCATTGACTACAACAGAGGGGAGGGGATAGTGTGTGTTCCATAACTCTCTTTTCCCGGTAAATTTAAGATGTTAATGATGTGACGCGTCTTGATGAGAAAGTTAACGAGGCCTCTCAGCAATATCTTTATAAGGCGACACAGATTGGGGGGGCGGGGGGGGGAAAGAGAAATAAAAGAGACCAGAGAGTGATGGGTTGTGAGTCTTGCGCCAGAAGATTTTAAATCATACGTACGATATTGTTAAACACACACACACACACACAAATCTTACATTTTTAAACCCGAGTTTTGATTAGATCAATTTTAATCCACCCGGAATATCTCTTTAGCCCTGCGAGATTACATCGCGTTTCTGAGCTTACGTAAGTCTTTTGGCTTTATGCAAACCGACCTTCAAATTTTGCCCTTTTAAGTTTCCCTCTTTTAACATGCAGTTTAACCTGAAGGCGTCTAGTTTTCGGAGATGACGTCCTGAAAAAAGTTTACGCGAATTTTCCAAGTTTTAGTTAGATCTCCCGGGGTTACGGGGAAACCACTTCGAGGGAGGACCACTCGTCTGGTAAGGTCTGGGATTAAAAGGAGAGAATATAGAGCAGGTGACGCTTGCAGTACAGTCTGATCTCCCGCGTAACACAGACAGGTAAACCCTTCTGAGCACGACGGCACGACCCTTTGAGCGACAAAGGCACGACCCTTGAGCGACAAAGGCACGACCCTTGGATACGACGGTACGACTCTTGAGCGACAAAGGCACGACCCTTGAATACGACGGTACGACCCTTGTGCGACAAAGGCACGACCCTTGAGCACGAATGCACGAACCTTGAATACGACAGTACGACCCTTGAGCGACGAAGGCACGACCCTTGAATACGACGGTACGACCCTTGAGCGACGACGGTACGACCCTTGAACTCGACGGTACGACCCTTGAGCACGACGGCACGATCCCTAGGTATGAAGAAGATGACGAGGACTCGGCCACCAGGGTAGCGTCGTGCTCAGAGATCGTGCAGTCGTTTCCGAGGGTCGTACCGTTGTGCCCAAAGGAGGGGACACGACACACTTTTCAGGTGAGAAGATACGTGGCAGGTGGGGAGATATACGTGGAGTTAAAAGTCGGGAGATAGTGTGAACTGGGGAGAAACGGGTGGCAAATGGGGAGAGGGTTGGCGTGTGGTGAAGAGATACCAAGAGAAGCTTAGTGAGAGATGCGTCCTGGGGAAAGTTACGTGTGGTTAAGAAAAGAGAGAGAGAGAGAGAGAGAGAGAGAGAGAGAGATGTAATGAAACCTTCAAGTGGATGTGAAAATTGAGAAAAGATGTAGAGATAAGCGTTTTGGTACAGAGGTAGCTATATGGAGAGTTGACGACGGACTAGATCTCTCTGAAGTGCCCGGCGACGCCACAGATCGTGTGTGGAGACTGAAAGGACCAGTGTACAAAGAGAGAGAGAGAGAGAGAGAGAGAGAGACATCACGCCTGGTGGTTTAAGATGCTGATGGATCGAGCGCGAAGAGGAAAGAGGTTCCTCCCCCACACAGATCATGTTTACCACGAGACTATATTCCTTGGACTTGACACATTCTCGCCTCATGATGACCTTCCTCTCTGTAGCAATACACTTCGTGGCAGTACCCTCTCATCATCGCCTGTCTTCCCTCAACTTCCTCACAGTGCTAGCGCGTTCCTCACACTCGCACAGTTTCCTCAACGCCTTTGGCTCCGTCTCCCTTACAAGCATTTTTTTTTTTTTTTACACTGTCGAAAGGGCCCTATCCATCTCTATCTCTCCTCCCTTCACTTTGAGTAACAGTTCTCAATTCGTCCCCGCCATCTTGCTTATAAAAGTTCTCTTCAGCCCCATCTTTCCTAGGCTAACGAAGCCCCTCAATCCTCTCTCTTGTCAACCTGGCAGTATGCTTCTCTCCCATACTTAAGACCCTCTGGCTAGCAAGATCACGAGTTAAATAACTCTCTACAATTCTGGACTCAACGTTACCATAAATGTCCTGTTTCGTGGAGTCCAGATCAGGGCAGCAAATACGACCATGAGGAGAGATTAAAGATACCTAAATTGTTTTTTCCACAGGAGCAAAAAAGCTCGTTAGTGACAATATAATTTGCATATAACTTAAATGAATTAGATGATACTGACATTGATATAATTCCTAGGTAAGTCGTATACTATGGACACTTAACTAAATGAAGACACTTCTTAAAGATATATGGTTATTGAATACTGGAATAAGTTGTCTCCAGTTCTCACGATTACCAAAGCAGTAGGCTTGTCTAGGAAGCGATTAGGTGATAATTTCCACTTGGAAAGTTATCATTAACGAGAAAGAACTGAAAAGAAAAATATGTTTTACTTTAGCAAAGTAACCTGGTCACAGATTAGGAGAACTTGTATTGTCTGTCTGTCGTGTGTGTCAGAGACACGTTGGCTCGCCATATTTTTTCCTTCTTAAACCTGACGATATATTTATCCTTTCCTTTCCTCCACCCCAGAGAACCCACCCCTCCCTTCGCGCACCCTGAAGATCTCTTAATTGCCTCCTTTCGCACATCCCTTCCGCTCCCCTCCTACACCCGAGCAGTATTCTTAACCCCGTCCCTCTAGTAGGACTCCCTACCATCCCTCATCCTTACGTTAGAGGTACTCCTCCTCCTCCTTCCTCTACCACCATCACCTTCAGGTTCTTCCTCCTACTGTCCTCATTCCTCAAAACTCCTACAGTATCCCTCATCTCCTCCGCCAGCCAGCCCGTTCCCTCCGAGCACTCCACCTCCCTCTGCGAGTATCCCCAAGACCTCCCGCTCAGCCAGCCCAAGCCTTTACAGCATTACCCTGGAAACTGCCCTCTAACGAAGCTCTTAACGCCCACTACCTTGCACTCGGGGTCCTGCTTATTGTGTATTAAGGTTAATGTGTTTTTTTTTTAATGAGCTTTCTTTTGGTTTCGAGCAGTCGGTGAGGCGCGGCCGCGTCCGCCCCGAGTCTCTTTTTCCCCGAGTTCGAAACAAGCTTGCGCTTTTGCGGTGTTTGCCGTCGGCGTCTTTCTCGAGGTGTTGGGGTTTTTCGGTTTTTCTGCGTTGCCCTGGGACGAGTAAGCCATCCTGCAAGGACGGGTTTTACCCGCCTGTTTGCCTTTCCAATTAGTTGGGCTCACCGCCAGGTGTCCCCTCTGTTTTCGCAGTCCACCGAACCGACTCAGTAGTCTGTTGGTTCTTCGACTGGGACTTTGTCTCTCTGTCTGTCTGTCTTTTGGCCTGTGGAAGTCTGGGACTGGCTCATTTGTCTGTGTGTCTGTAGCAGGCTGGTGAAGGTTTACTAAAGACCGGTTCGCAGTCAGTTCTGTTACCGATGAAGCATATGGCCTCATCAGTGTCCTCACGAGACCAAAGTGAATAGAATTCTGAAAGAAAAGAAGTATCGGGTACTCTCTCAGAGTTACGAGACCAGGAAGGAGTGAACTGAATCCATTTGGGATGAAAGTGCACTCCGAAGAACCCTACATTTGATGAAGACGGCTGTATGAATATGTATATATATATATTTACGTGTTTTACGTCGAAGTAAGATTTTAAAATCATATGTATGGAAGATTTTTCACTTTAATTTATCCCTGCCCATGTTGATATATATTAAACATTTTTCTCAGAAGAGGCTGGGAGGAGGTAGATTTCATATTTCTCTTAATACGTTAAGTGCTCACAGTATTTCTCTCTCTCTTTCACAGGTATGTATGCATGAGAAGCTTCAACTGCCTCGCGTCAGACCAGCCGTTTTTCCGTTCTTGGCCGAGCGTCGCAGCCTAGCTAGCTGGCTGGCTGGCGCCTTCCCAGGTAGGTTAGTGGAGTTCGTCTTGGGGGGGGCGCAATGCCCCCCCCCCCCTCCCCCTCCCCACACACACACACACTTCCTCGGTAACACATAACCTGTTTTTTTTTTTTTTTGTGGACGTCTCCAAGCTCGCGCGGTGTTAAATTTTGATGATGGCTGAGATGAGGTCCCCGATTTTTTTTTTTTTTTACCATCTTCATTCATGGTAGTACGGGTGGCGTCTCGTTTTATATTTGGCCTATATGTTATGTATATGTGTGATACATAAAACGTTATAGGTAACCGTAGTATCTTACAGTGTAGTACGTTTGATCTATATATATATGTATAGTCAGTGACATGACTCGAGCAAAAAATGGCCCCCATCTTGGATGAAAGGAATGCAGATTAAAATAAAAGATTGGGACATCAGTCCGCAAGTGGGTGTAGACCAGAGCATTGAGGGTTGAAAGGGTGTGAGAAAAGAGCAAGACGAGGAAGGAAGGGAGGAGGAGGAGGAGGTAGAGAAATCCACAGTGTAACTCCTCCAAGGGGGAGGAGGAGGAGGAGGAGGAGGAAAGAGGTTATCATAATGGCCATAAATATATATCACATTCGTTTCAAATTTCTCTTAACTGGTCGTAAAAGTCTTTCCGTCCGCCTCTTGGTGTTTCCAGTGGTTCTCTACGAACCGAGACCCGCTGTTATTTTCATATGAGGTTTATTTTAGATTTCCAGCTCCGTTTCGACAGAGGATTAGGATAAGCCCCACATACGCTACTTCCCTCCCTCCCTCTCCCCCCCTGGCATTGTTGGATTGTGTGTGTGTGTGTGTATCCCGGAATTCCGTATTGAGCAAAGGGATATCCCGACTCTGAATATGTAATCAAGCCCCGAGTGCAGTTAAGTCTCCATCTCTGGGATATATTTTATTTTTTTCAATATACTCGGTGCATTAACGTAGAATATTCGAATACATACGGTTGAGAATTGGTTGCGGGGAGTGCCTAGGAAAGAGGAGGCGTGCATTTTGCACACCGGGTTGCGTCTTGGGTCGTAAAGACGTTATGTGTAGAATCACCGTCATTTGATAGATATTACGCGCTGGTTTCTGCCCCCCCGACATTTACAGCTAGACTGCGTAATCTTCAGTAAATCATTGACTCCGTCGTGTGATGATTACTCGTGGCCGTCTCCGTCTCAAGCGTGGGCCATTTTGGTGGGGTTCCTTCCCCCCCCACCCCCCTACACACACACACACACACACACACACACACACACACGGCAAAGCCTTGGAATTTTGAGTCCTGTCAGGTCTTCTTTTCTCTGGCAACTACGACCTGCCGCTCTCGCAGTTGGTGTAAATGATGCATCAAAGATTTAATTTTTGACCGCATTTCATTTTTCTTTTTTTTTTTCGATTTCGGGCAGCGTGTGTTTTTGGATGCTTATTTTTCACGTGTCTATAGGGAAAAGAAATCTTTTTTTGATTTTCCCTCTTTGGTGCCAGCGACAAAGGCTTTGGTGTCGAGATGAAGGGAAGAAGCGAGAGGGGTGGACGAGAGAAGATAGAATGAGAGATAAATGAGAGATGGGAGAGAGGGGGTGATGAACAAGGGGGGTAGGTGGGGGTGGGAAGGTTAGTGGGGAGGGGAGGTTGAGCTAAGAGGGGCTGCGTAAGTCACCCCAGGGGGTGACGTCACGGTCCTGGGTGGGGGGGGGGGCGAGGGGGACCTACCTTAGTACACCTGACCCTACCTGTGGGCTTCCTCCCCCCTCTCCCCTCCCCCTCCCCTCCCCCACTAACCTTCCCCCCCCCCCGCTCCCTCCCTCCGCCTAATTAACCCCCGCCTTGACCCTGATTCCGAGGGATGCAGGTAATGGATGCTTCTGAGGGGGGGAGGGTGATAGCGATACCTGGTGCAGGGGGAAGAGGCTTGGTGATCCGCAGAGGGAGGCCAATGATTGGTGATCCACACTGGTAGGCTAGGAATTATTGATCAACAGATGGAGGCTAAGGATTGGTGATCCAGAGGAATGCTTGGAATTGGTGATCCACACTGATAGGCTAGGGATTGGTGATCCACAGATGGAGGCTAAGGATTGGTGATCCACACTGGTAGGCAAGGGATTGGTGATCCACAGATGGAGGCCAGTGATTGGTGATCCACACTGGTAGGCTAGGGATTGGTGATCCACAGATGGAGGCCAGTGATTGGTGATCCACGCTGATAGGCTAGGGATTGGTGATCCACAGATGGAGGCCAGTGATTGGTGATCCACACTGGTAGGCTAGGGATTAGTGATCCACAGATGGAGGCTAAGGATTGGTGATCCAGAGGAATGCTTGGGATTGGTGATCCACACTGGTAGGCTAGGGATTGGTGATCCACAGATGGAGGCTAAGGATTGGTGATCCACACTGGTAGGCTAGGGATTGGTGATCCACAGATGGAGGCCCGTGATTGGTGATCCACACTGGTAGGCTAGGGATTGGTGGTCCACAGATGGAGGCCAGTGATTGGTGATCCACAGATGGAGGCTAGGGATTGGTGGTCCAAGAGTGGAGACAAGCGGCGATTGGTGGACCAAAGAGTGAAACCGAAGATTGGTGATCAAGAAAAGGAGGAGAGTTGATGGTGATTGATGACGAGGAGGAGGATAACAGTTAGTCGCAGAAGATTGATGACTGGTAACCGTGAGGCGGAGGTTACAGTTGACTGACGCTTGGGGGGAATATGACTGATGATGGAGCGACGGATGTTGACAAATTGATGATGCAAAGAGACTGGTTGATGATTGATGACCAAGAAAGGGAAGGGTGGCACTAATGTCGTGAGAGTTTGTGATAATTGATGGACCAGTAAGGAAAGGTGAACGGTGATGCACCGAGGAGTAATGATTGATGATAGAGAGAGGTGGGAGGGGGGCCTGATTGATGCAGGAAGAATCGATGATGTAGAGAGGATGGAAGGTTGAGTGCAGCTGGGAAAGACTGATTGATGTCTGATGATGCAGGCAGGGAATGTGACACAGATGCAGGGAAGAATGATAACTGATGGTGTCGAGAGGGCAGGGAGAGCCCGGAGTAGTCAATGATTGATGTAGAGACGGAGAGAGAGAGACAGTGAGCCGAGAAGGATTGATGACAGATGCAGACAGATGAGTGTTGACAGTAATACAGGAAGGGTTGATGGACTTGTAATGTACAGAGGGATTGTAATAGTGATTGATGGTGATTGATGATGAAGACAAGGATGCAATAGTTCAGTGCAGATAACATGCTGTTGACAGACAGTTGTACCGGGAGATGATTACGATGATTGTTGGTGCAAAGGAAGGAACGTGGGTGATTGTAACGTAATGTTATAGAGAACCATGGATGGTCAGGTCTCAAATATCAACGAGCATTCCCTCGTTTCGGACATTTGAAAGTAATTTCGGTCAGGGAAAAAAAAAAAGAAAAGAAATCACTTTAGTTGTACCCGGATTATTATTATTATGGCTCCTAGTGGAGAGAAATGTAATTTATAGAATTACTTTTGCAAAGGGAATCAAAACTCACTAGTTACTATTCTGAGTTTTGCCTCTACGTGCCATTCTATCAAGTAAATTCTTAATGTCTTAAATAGAATATTATTTTTTTATAAGATCCCGGAGGTGCAGATGAATAAATTTTCTGATGACCTGAAGTGCAGATGAGATGATAATGTGAAGAACGCGCCTCATAAAGACTTGGTAATAAACCTGAAGAACGGCTGGGAACACGCGCAATAAGCTGCACTTAACCTGAAGAGCAGCGAGTGGGTTAAGAAGTTTACGTAGTGCAGAAAATAGTGCAACGAAGGAATACGAAAGAGGAATAAGATAAAGGACAGAGGAATATATGGAGAGAGAGAGAGAGAGAGAGAGAGAAAGGGAGAGAGGCAAGGATATTCATGGATTCGAAGGTATTTATCAAGACTTGAGATCAATAAAGAGATGTAATCTCAAGTGATTAGGTGGTTGAGAGACGAGGGAATGATGATTTTTCTTTTCGTTGCGATGGGATAACAAGCGGGCGGCGGTCTGTAAGCCAAGGCCCGATCGCGTGGCTGCCAGGCTCGTCTGGATCGGTCGCTGGAGGGGGGGGGGGGGATATCGGGGGGCGTTTTACGAGCCGTAATTTTCCCCGGTCGGCTGGATGCTGCGAACCAGCCGTACGTAAAACCCGATCGATTTGAATCGCGCAAGCCGTTGGAACTTTGATGGTGTGAGGGTTTTATGTGTGTGTGTGTTTTTTGTGTTTGTGTGTTCTATATGTGTTTGTGTGTTTGTATGATTTAAGTGTGTTTGTGGGTTATGTGTGCGTCTGTGTTTGTATGTGTTATATGTGTTTGTGTGCGTATGGGTCTTTTTTTCGTGTGTACGTGTGGGTTGTGTGTGTTTGTTTGTGCTTTGTGTTTTGTGTGTGTGTTTGTTTGTGTGTGTGTGTGTGTGTGTCTGTGTGACTATTTTTTGTTACTGGGAGAGTTTTACACAAGTCATTCCGTCTCTTAACCTTGTATTTAAGCATTCCTGTGTGTGTGTGTGTGTGTGTCTGTCTGTCTGTCTCTGTCTTTCCTCGTGTCCTTCTGTCTGTCGGTCTTTCTTCTGTCTTTCCGTCTGTCTGTCTTAAATATCGATACCCGGCGAGATAAGACAGACACGTTGGTCTCCTGAAGATGACATCTTCCCCTCTCTTAACATTCATTTGTTACCTGAGCAGTCGGCATGCCAAGCTCTGGGGGGCGGTCGTAAAGCCTCCGGGGACCTGTTGGTTGACTGGCTGTCTGGCTATCTGCTGAATTATCTCGAGTAATTATCATCTGATAATTGAGGATTCATGGCGAGAAGAACCTGTTAAGTCTGTCAGTCTTATCCAGTTGATTAGATCGATGAAGTCCGAGTCGCATTGTGAGACTTTTAATTAGGTGACGACATCATCAACAAAAAGGCTGGGGCAGGTCCGCCACGGGGACGAGTCGTGGTGCACGACTACGTTACGACTCGTTTAGGACGTACGACTGCGTTTACGACTCGATGACGATGTCAGGACTCGCTAGTGTGACAGTAAGGGCTCTTGGGCATCAGACGTGTTAGTGTGATCCCCCCAGAGCATATTGGCACGACCCTTGAACACGACGGTACGACCCTTGGGCACGACGGTACGACCCTTGAGCACGACGGTACGACCCTAGGGTACGGCGTTGGTAGGCTTCTCAACACGACAGTAAGGCCCTCTGGCACAAAAGTGTCGGCCCCCTTCAGCAGGATGGTTCGGCTGAAGGGCCTTTTTTTTCTTTTTTCTTTTTGACCTGTAGGTAGGGTCAGGTCAGAGGTCGGGGCCATATCACACACAACACGCAAGAACTTCAACAGCAAGGAGTGGAATTGGTGGAGACAGACTGTGTGGAGGAGAGGGGTTTGGGGAAGAGAGGCGATAGATAGTCTATCCAAAACTCCAGAAAGTGCGGCAGAAATGAAAAAAAGATATTAGAAAAAAAAGAAATCTCCTGAGTCTGATATATCTGTTAATGATACTTAGAATCCATTCAAGATATCTTAACATAGTTTGGGAATAAGATTATCACGTGTGGATGTGTCTTACACGAGTGTCCTCCGTTAATTATAGGTATTTCTTAACGAGCGAAAGATAATAGCTTTTCGCAAGGTTAATAATCCTATAAGTCATTCGCCGCTTGTTAAAGTTGTGCGAGTAACTTTTTGATGGTGTCCTGAATCATCCTTAATTACTTTTCCAATTTCCAAAGAAAGAAAAAAATGAAATATCTCCGAGAATTAGTAAAGGTGAACCCATCATGCTCCTTGGAATATTAAAGAAGGAGTTTGACAATATGCAGCTGTAAAATACGAAGGATTTTCAAGCTCTTTTTTTTTTCTTTTCCCCTTTCGAGGTGCCAGATACTCTCTGTTCTTCGAATTGTGGTGAAAGGGAACGTGGAACCGAGTGAAATAGTAGCAGAAGGTAACTGCATGCGACACCAGTAGAGATGTAGAACTGTTTAGTCCACAAACAGACATTACGAGGTTTGGTATTAAACCATATAACAAGAGAACTGCCCAAGGTATATATATATATCAGCAACCTTGGCAGGTTTGTATAGAGTCGAGGCGTCTCCCGGAAAAGCCAGCCTAGTCTTCCCTCTTATTCTGAACTGCTGCTCGATACCCATATTCGCCTTGCCTCCATGTCCTGGATGTTGGTGGCGTCTGTATGTAGAGGGAACATAAGAAGGTACTACAATTTCGTCTCTACCGAACGATATCCCTGTGTTGAAAATACTGAAGACCTTCTTCGAGGACTTTATGTAAAAGCAGTTGCTCCACGTTTCAGTGAAGCAGCACCAAGAAGATATTGCAGAAAGTAGTAGCAACAAAGATATACTTCAATCACGTGTGCTCAAGATCTGGAGAGCAACAGATCGGGGAGGAGCAGTGTGGTTTTCAGAAGTGGTGCGGGACGTGTGGATCAGGTGTTTACTTTGAAGAAGGTGTGTGTGAGAAATACTTAATAATAAAACGGGTTATGGAACAAATTTGGTTCACTCGAAGCCTCTAAAGCCCCAAAAGGGAGAGACTACAGTCACTCTTGTGTGTCCCAGATGAACGTCTCTGAGCCTAGGGTAAGCTAACGACCTCATGTATAACAAAGAGACGACAGCAATACACTCGCATACAACCCCTTGTGTGTGAAAGGGGTGTATACACAAGGCAACAGATAAGGAAACTGCTCGTACACTCCCGGTAAACCAAATTCGTACGTCCGTACAACTCGATAACTATCTTCTGCTAATGCCCTTTACCTCTCTCTCTCTCTCTCTCTCTCTCTCTCTCTCTCTCTCTCTCTCTCTCTCCCCCCCAAACCAAGCTAATTGGAAAGGAGATAAAGGTAAACACTCTAGGGCGTGGCGACAGGGGGAGAAGGGCTCAGCCGCGCCTCCTGTAGGCCGGCCAGGTGACCGTTGTGCGCAACTTTGTTACGCAGGAACTATTTATATGACACACACACACACACACACACGCCAAAGCCTACACGTATACAGCACACGGAGGAAAAAACCTTGTTAACGGGACGTTTAGCTCTGGATCGCTTTGGGTTCGCCGGGTCCCGCCACGCTAATCTGGTAACAGCGAGTTAGTGGAACGCAACATTTGGCGGGTGACAGGACACTCCAAACACACACACACACTGCCATTTTGGGGAGAGAGAGAGAGAGAGAGAGAGAGAGAGAGGGGTCTTCTTTTTTGAGATATATTTTGGATTTGTTATTTGAATACTTCCGCAACTAAGCTCTATGCGTGTGTCTGTGTGTGTGTGTGTGTGTGTGTGTGTGGGTCTGTGTGTGTGATCAAGTTTGATATTTTAACCCTTATGGCTAGAAGGATTCCCAACACCATTTGCGTTATCATCTGTTCCATCGTCAGTCAGTCCTTCCCGATCGTCTCTTAGATTACCTGACCATTTCTCTCTCTCTCTCTCTCTCTCTCTCTCTCTCTCTCTCGACAGCCTCGTATTTCAGAGGAAGACGCCATCAGCGTGCGTAAACATAACCAACTTTACACTCCATTATCATTAGTTAGTTTAGAGAAGGCAATGCCGGTAAAATTTATCGTCGACTCTTTTTTTTTTTCTTTTTTCTCGTATTTTTCCTAGAGCATGAACATCATTAACTAGACAAGGGGAAGTAGATTACGTTGTCAAACATCTGGAGCTTTTAACTTCGCCAGGGGATTTATTTCGTGGCGAGTAAACACACACACACACACACACACACACACACACACACACACACGGCCACTCACTATAAACATATAACAACTCGGACTTGCTCTCAAGTCGTACCTTTAGGTAAAGCCTAGGAGTTTGTTCTCAAGTCGTACCTTTAGGTAAAGCCTAGGAGTTTGTTCTCAAGTCGTACCTTTAGGTAAAGCCTAGAAGTTTGTTCTCAAGTCGTACCTTTAGGTAAAGCCTAGGAGTTTGTTCTCAAGTCGTACCTTTAGGGTAAAGCCTACCATATATATTGTCAACAGTTCTGACATAACCGACGCTCCACGGCTTCCATGACGTCCGCACCATCATCTGTCGTATTTATAAATGTTGTCGAGGATGAAGGATGTAAATGTAAACAGCTGCTGCCCGTAACCATCGCCAGGGCGTGTAAACAACTCGGGCGAACCCCGAGCTGTTGATGTACATCTCTCTCTCTCTCTCTCTCTCTCTCTCTCTCTCTCTCTCTCTCTCTCTCTCTCGCTCTCTCCCTTCGTGGAATTTGCCGCTGTTGTAAATGTCGACATCTTGTAAACAGAGTCAGTGGTGGTTGTAAGTTCGTTTTAGGTCCACGCCTATTTTCATTTTTTTTTTTTTTTTACGGGTCTTATCTCCGTGACATCCCACGGCCCGTAGTTGGTGACGTGGAAGCCTCTAATCGACTCTCGTAACCAGTGGCGCCCTGGCTTTGTGATAATGACCTTCGTATCGCTCGTTAATCTGTTGTTGTTGTGACTTGTAATGACCCTTGATCATCGTGACGTTTTCTTTTTGGGATAGCATTTTGATCTCATTTTCTTTTTTTTTTTTTGGGGGGGGGGGGAGGGGGGGCTGGTG
>JAYMFT010110893.1:0-13513 GCA_038088735.1 Panulirus argus | reverse complement strand
CGGGGTAGATAAATAGAGAGAGAGAGAGAGAGAGGGGGGGGAGGGAGGGAGAGAGAAAGAAACTCTCAGAGCAGTCTTTACGTACTTTCAAGATGGATTCGCCTCAGCCGACGTTGGAAAAATCACCTCGATTTGCATACATTAATCTCCGCCCGGTCGACCCCTTTCCTTCCTTCCCGGGGTAGTGGCTTACGCAACGCGGACCACTGACCGGAAGAATTCTTTTTTTTTTTTCATTTAGGGCCCACATACGCCGTGAATGGCGTACCACATTTGATATTCAGACCAGGGCCTCGTCAGGGGAGTATATTGAAATGCCCCAAGGGGTGGGGGGGGGGGCGTTTGGCCCTGAGAAAAATGGATCGCATAAAGGTAAAAAAAAAAACGAACTAAGGTTTATACTTGCGTACTACGTAAATGGTTTTTCGTTAATGGCAATGGGTCAGTTGATGGTGTGGGTCATTCCGGGGTTTAGGTAAAGCTAAAGGTTGATGGTACGGAGATGGGGTTATGCAAAGCTTAAAGCTAACGGTACGGAGATGGGGTTAAACAAAGCTAACTGTATGGAGATGAGGTTGCGTACAGCTTTAAGTATGGAGATAAGGTTATGTAAAGCTAATGTAGACATGGGGTTACGGAAAGCTAAAAGCTCTCCACATGGAGATGGGGTTATGTAAAGCTAAAACCTAGTGATATGGACATCAGGGCTACACTAATCTTAAAGCTAACGGTATGGAGGTAAGGCATACACAGAGCTAAAAGCTAGCTATAGGGAGATTGGGGATACTTAAAGCTATAAGGTAATTATAAAGGAGATGGTCCCGTAATTAAGAGAAGTCATCAGCCCTGTCTTTGGCCTTCCTCAGAGAGCTGGTGTTGGGAGACAGGGAGGTATACAGTGTGTGGGTTTCGTCTCCCTCCTCTCATTACTTCCTTCTCTCCCTCTGCAACCTCCTCCTCCCTTCCATCTCGACTCTTCAGCGGTTCCTTCTACCTACCTCTTCCATCGTTTTAGGTGTTCCATCCCATCCTCGCCCTGTTCCTATCCATCCACCGTCTCCCCGTCCCATTCATCCACCCCCGTCTCTCCCCGTCCCATCCATCCTCTCCCAGCTTCCCTCCTCCCCCAAGTGTTGCAGGAGCAGTAAGCCAACACAGGCCCCTGGCAATGGACTAAACAATACGTAGCGGATTCCTGTATTGGATAGCTGACCCGGGCACCCTACCCACCCTTGCTGGGGTGACGACTGTCCCGCTGGTGTGTGTGTGTGTGTGTGTCTGTCTGTCTATGTAATTAACAGCGTTGCCATTGCCAGCTCCTCGGTCATTATAATCGGCGCTTCCTCCGTCTCGCTCCCGGCCCGAGGCGGCATCGGCGTCGGAGGCAGCAATTGGCAACGATGCTCCGCCTCATCGATTCCCAGGGCGGGATAATTAGATGTATTGGGAAGGCCGTCGTAATGGAGGTTTGAACGGATCCGCTTCTCCTGCTGTCTCCTCCTCCTCCTCCTCCTCCCGTCTTGTATTGACACGCGCATCCATCGTCCCCTTTGGCACTGACGAAGCAGCCGCATCGCCGGCCGGTCTTAAAGGGGTCTATAGTTGCGCGTTTTGAGGGGAAAGACTCTATGGCTTGCACCACCAGCTGTTGCCAAACATAGCATCCCGTTGGGGGAAAAATGAAATCAAAGTGGATTTTTATGTTCGTATTTTTGTTTTTAAAGAATTTTTATATCCGAGGGATTTTTATTTCTATAAATTTGTTGCTGTGGTTGCTGTTGAGCGAAACATTTCAGCGAGCAAAGGGAATGAAGTGTTGGCCCCGTGAACACGACCGCGTGTTCTGTATGCACGACGCGACGGTACGACCCCTTTTTGAACACGACGGTACGACCGCTGGGTACAATGGCCTGGCCCTTTGTCCCGCCCCGTGAGGGTCGTCGGGTCAAAGGTCAGGCCACAGTACCCAGTGGTCGTACACTCGTACTCAAGGGTCGTACCGTCGTGCTCAAACGGGTTGGTTACGTCTCACCTGCTGACGCACACGTGTCTCCTACACAGGTCATCAAGGCAAACAGCTCTGGGGGCGCGTCCACAGGACGCTCGCGCTCGCGCGCGCGCGCGCCACCTGACCTTACGAATTACACTGTGTTTACCCAGGCTTGGCGCCAGCGTTCAGGTTCCTTTGCCCCCGTCTCTTGATTAGTTAGCAGAGCAAGCGGCCGACTCACCCGCCTGTGGACAGGTAATTGGATGTCCGCGTGTGTGCGTGCGTGTTCCCAGGTAACACCTAATGAAGCAACGCTCTGCCGACAGCGTCAGGAAACGCTAGTTGGAAGTTTGTTGTGTGTTGCGGCAACATACAGGCAACTCGAAGTTCTCGCTGATGTTATCGAGACGGGTTCTGAGTGAAGCTGAGGCGTGGGCGAGTGATTTCAACACGCCGGCCGCTGAGGCTTCAGTATAGTGTGCTGTCTTATATTGATATAAGAACTTCATCTGCTCAGAGAGTTCCAGTAGCCTATAAAAATAGTTTGACTTACTTAATGTCTCCCTACGGAATTTTGTCATCCGAAGATTTTTCTTTATTCCAGTATTAGACGTACGTCTTTATGTTTGTGGTTCTGCACCATCGGGTGTCGTTTGCCCCTGCAGCAGGGAGCTCGCTCTTGGCGATCGCGAACTGTGACAGTTCGTGATGGGTGATGCGTCGGTCATCGGACAGGCGAAGCAGTTGCCATCCTCTGGCATAGAGAGGTATGAGAGGGCGAGAATACTAGTAGATGCACGTACTGACGAAGATGGGTAATGTAATGAATGGATATAGATGGGAACAATTAACAATAATGTGTAAACAAGGCAACGGCGTCCTCAAAAAGGATGGCGTGGAAACTATACTCGAACTCACACAAACCTTCTTAGTGATGTGGTTAGTCTAATCTTCAAAGGTTCGAGTGCGGGTGTCAAGCGATGTTTCTGACCTTGCGAAATAAGTGATAACGGAACGAGTGCGCGTACTCACAGACTGAGCTTGGGGGGATGCACACTGCTCAGCAAAGTTCCACGCTATTAGGGAAGGTGATCGGCTGCTCATTCGGCTCAGCGGCAGTTTCAGATACTGAGCAGTTCAGCGCTCCGTTCTCGAATCGCAACACAGACTCTGGGTGGTGGCTCTTTGAGCGACTTCCGACGCTGGGAAAAGGCTCTCTAAGGAACGGAGAGCGCGATAGCTTTGTTCTGTTTCGCCGACGACTTGAGTCAAACCATCTCGATCGACTCTCCTTTTTTAAAATCTAGTCTCACCTAATCTCACTTCCGTGCTCTTTTGCTTCCATGTTGTCTAATCTTGGAGTTTTAAACAGAATATTGAATGAGAGTATGTTTCATGCAGGTTTGATTTGCGAGGCGAAAATTTTTGAGAAAGAAATGGTAGCTAATGGAGCAAGTCCTTGCAGCTTCGCACAGAGAGCATACGCAACCGAACTCTCTCGTGCTGTAATTGTTATAAACTAATCTGCACGAGATATTTCCCACCGGAATTCGCAAGTCAGTAATTTGGCACAACAAACAGTTAGTTGGTTGCAAGGACGCTGCGCCCTGCGTTATATCGGCGTCTGGAATGAGAAGCAACAGAAGTGCGCAGATTTCGTAAACGGACGCACACGCCGTGAAGCGTTCGTGACTTCAGCACCGAGGATGTCTTCACGGGCCAATAGCATCACAGGGTAAGTACACATATAAGCATGTAGCAGGAATGTATTTGTGCTCATCTATTTCGCAAGCATAGATGTTTCGCGCGTGAATACGGTAAATGATAAACGCGTTACTCCGTGTCACTTATTTTTCAGAGGAGTTAGAAATTTCGCTTTGACGCCGGATAGGGCAGCCGGCCCACAGCCAACCCAGCTGTTCAACTTTCAGTTACAGAGCTGTTCGCTGAATATTCACAGCACGAGGCGAAAGCCAGGGTGTGTATGTGTACAGAAGGTTACGTCCGGATGCAGCAGAAAGAAAAGACTTGTACCTGGGCCAAAGGAGTGAAACCAGAAATCACTGAAGTGCTAGCTCACTGCGCAGTCTTCACTACTATCCTTCCCGATACCTGAGCGGGGGTCAGTACCGTTAATATACCTTCCTCTTCGACGGCTGCCTACTGCCGAGAGAGAGAGAGAGAGAGAGAGAGAGAGAGAGAGAGACTCTGTGGGGAGTGGCACCTTCCCCATACTATTTGGCTTATGTGTTCTGGATCATTATTCATAATCATGTCAGCGTGAGTGATGGATAGAGTAGGCCCGCGTTATGCAGCGTCCCTGTAGGTGTCCTTGGATACGGTGGGGCGGAGAGGGGGGGGCGGATAATGGACAGCGATATAGTCGTCTGTCTGCATGACGCGTTATTATAAACAGGCAGACAGTATTGAGGTGAGCTGGGTTGTTTGTTGCATTGAAAAAGGCTGGATAGAAAAAGGGTGAGGAGCTGCTGGCTGACTGACGTATTAAATATGCGATTACTTTCACGACGAAATGAACAGTGCGTTAGTATGTTGTTTTAGTCTTCTGCCGCATCGGTACGCGGGGAAATCTGAGTGCGCGGTGGTTAGACGGTGTTGGTGAGTGTTTGCCGTAGTAGACAGGAGCATGTTATCGACAGCAGAGAGATCCGATATCCAGAAAGATACGTTATCGGCCAGAATATATGATATCGGTTGCAGCTTTGCTAGCGTCCAGTCATCCGTATGTACAAGAGACTACAGACGGTGTGTTATATCTGTCCCCTATTGTGCCGGGAGCGCTGGGGCATGCGCGCGTCGGTGGTCTGTGGTCGGTCGGTCGGTCGGTCGGTGGGCAACTTTTCATTAATACGCAAGTTCGAAGGATATTGGGGTCCGAAATAACGACATCCGATAGCCTGCTCCGGGAGAATTTACATGAGCGATAATTGGAAGTGCTCTCGTGTACATAAAACGACCCCCCCCACCCCCCCACCCACCCAGCAAGGGCGGGCCGTGCCGGGACGTGATCGGAATGGTAACGCGCTTGTTTGACGGCAAAATGTCAAGGTGTGTTTGTGTGTGCGTTGCAGTTCTGTGCACACGCTCTGCACTCGAGTTTCGGCCGTCGTTATGGAGAGAAAGGTTTTATCGAGGCAGCTCGAACGGGTTCTAAAAACCAGTTTAAAGATCGCCTGAAGTTTATATATAAACAGCTTCCTGAGGTTATGTAACCAGTTTACTTCCTGCAGTTGTTTGTGTTCTGCATTTTGAAATGGGTCGTTACGTTGTTAACCATTAAGACTAAGAAATGTATATATAAAAGCCCAGACGCATGTGAAGAATTAACTCCATATTGTGAGATGTTCAAAAATTCCCCCTGTACAGTACACATGAGTCACCACAAATCCGTACCCTTTATAAGGGCCAGGCTAGGGGGGGGGAGTGTAAGGTCATCATACTTAAGGGTCATGTCGGTCGTGCTTAAAGGCCGCCCGCCCTCCCTAAGTAGCGGTAATTGAGACAGTACGCCGTTGTCGGCGTCGCCTCCTCCTCGCCAAACGTGGAAACGCGGAGGGGAGGGGGGGAGGATGTGGGGGGGGGTTATATCCGTTGCTGGGGCGCTCGGTCTCCCTCCCTCCTGAGCGAGCCAACCGTCGCACACAAATGGCGCGCGCGGCGGCACCAACTGTCACAGCCCCGCGCGCCCCCACACCCCCGTCCGTCCGTCCGTCCTTCACTACGGAAAAGGGTTTTCCTGCGTGGAGTGATCGCATGGCTGCACCCAGTGTGTGCACGTCTATATTGGTATCCCGGAATGGAATGGGGAACAAAAAAAAAAAGAAGAATAAAAGGACATAACTAAAATAAAATACAAAAAAAAAACCTCGCCGGCAACGCGTCACTGGACGCGCGCTTGTACATCGCCCGGCCGGCCATTCTCGCTCGCTCGCTGGGTGTGGACTGAAGTCTCAATATTTTAACATCCTCAGTGATCGTATGTACAGCTGTGTTGTAGACGTGTTGTTAGAATAACTTTTACCCGCTGTTACCTGTTAAATTTAGCGCCAAACGTGCGTATCAATAACATTCTTCCTCAGCGCACATGCGCATGCCACAGTCAAATGTTTCCTAATCTCTTGAGCACTGTGGTACGACCCTTGAGAACGACTATACGACTCTTCCCACGACGGTACTACCCTTGAGCACGATGATACGACTACTCCACGACGGTACGACCATTGAGCACGACGGTACGATCCTTCCCCGCGACGGTACGACCCTTGGGCGTGGTGGTCGAAGAGTAGTAGGCCGCCATACTCAAGGTTCTAAACGTTTTGTTCACAGTACTAGGAGTCCTTACGTAACAACATCATATACTTTCCCTAATTGTGGGGAAGAAAAAGGAATTGAGGCGACCACATACGGATATGAGAGCCGATCCAGCGACCGCCGCCTTGCTTAATTACAGAACAAACTCATTAATGCCCGGATGGTGATGGCGCTCGGCACAGCATGGCGGCTGAGTGACGGCGGAGAACGAGTGAACCATGGATGCTTAGTCGGAGGCACTGGCTGGTTGATTTGAGGGTTGTCTGCTCTGAACAGCGTTAGATTTTCACCACGCTGTAGCACCGGAAAAAAAAAAATCGAGACCCGCCTGGTTCATGATTTTATGTTATTGTCGATATTTCGAACCCATTTTTTTTCCTTTTAGTACAACTCTATATCAAATGGACCTGCGTGGTGTAGCGGTTAGCGTTGCTGTTTATATATATATATATATATATATATATATCATTATTATTATTATTATACTTGATCGCTGTTTCCCGCGTGATCTAGTATATGATCACATCATCAGGGGAGATACAAGAATGAGATATAGAACAGTCAGTTGATATACGAGGAAGAGACGTAGCTGAGACGCCATTGGTAAACAAGCGTCGCCGGATGGTGGTGTTCCAGTCTGGCAACATTGCCTGTCATAAGATTTTTATTAAGTGGACGAGAAAGGGAGCTGTTTACAAACTTTGCCTACGATAAAGCTATCCAGTTTGTATAGACCTTCACTAATGTTAATGTTACAATTCTTTGTGTTTTTGATGGTAGGAGATTCAGTAATATTCCTCTTGGTGAGTAACGCTGGCGTGTTGCCCTAGCTTGACAACCTGTGTGTCTTCAGGTGTGGTACTCAAAGGGCGCAACGCCCCTCAGCACTACGACGGTACGATTCTCGAGCACGACGGGTACGGCCCCTCAGGTATATTTATGACGACCCCGGTCCTGGCCTCTGACACGACCCTAGAGGGTTGGCTAGGTCAGAGGGTCGTATTGTCAGCCAAAGGGTCGCATCGTCAGTCAAAGGGTCGTGTCGTCGTACTGGAAGGGAAATTGTGGATGATTGCCACCCTGAGCGTCCCTCTCCGTCGGCGGTTCCGTATTAACTGATGTTTTTTTTTTCTTTACAGGTAAGCTTGGACGGGGAACTCCTCCTCTCGCCCGTTACCACGTAAGTACCAGAGGGGTGATGATCATTCCGCTACCGACGAGCAGTCGTGTATGAGGAACAGTATTTTATGACGATACATTTTCTTGATTAAACCCTCTCCCTCCACCTCGCCTGAAACTCGCTCCCCCTTGTTATAATAACAGACGCAGTGAATGGGTTATAGCGCTGCTTCTTGGGTCTCATGTGTAATACCTGTTGCAGGTAACTGTCACAGATCGCTGACTCGCGTGACGTGACTGGTTGCCAATCCCTGCCCTTGGAAGTGCTCGGTCAGTACATCCCAGGTGGTATTGATGGGACGTCCATTGAGAACATCACCTCCCTTGTTAGGATCTTTGTTCTCCCTGGGAACTGACCCTGCAGGCATGTGTAACACACACACACACGTACACACACACACAACAGTCAAAGCCAGGTGCCCATTTATCTACCAACCCCGGGAGGAGGATGAACAACTGGGCTGTCTGTGAGCCGACTGCCATGTTTGATAAATGAGTGAATGAGGATATGGTTGTGTTTTTATATGTGTGGATGTGGATGGGTGTGTTATGGTCTTGTTTTATGCCTTTTTTCAGAAGCATGTATCTACCGTTTTCCAACTGCGACTGAGACTGGAGTCCATTGCCCTTCCAGGACCCTTCCAGAACACGCGTAAGGAACACCACCTTTTCCTGCTCGCTCTCCATTCGTAACGGATCCTGAGAATTAGTGTGTATGGCTACATTTCCTCCCGTATCTAGATCACCTCCCATCCAAGATGTACGTTTCCCACGAGAGTTCACGCTACATTACCCTCTCTCTCTCTCTCTCATACGGATACCGAGCGAGGGAGGAACGTTTTTCAGGGAAGAAGGGATAGATAGGTTTAATAGGGAGACTGATGAGTGGGAGTGAAGAGGAACGGATAGACTAGTATAGTGGGATGGATAAATTAGTGTTGGCTACGTAAGAAAGCGAGGGGTGAGGGGATAGACATGTGATAGATAGGAAGGGTTGCTAGTAGGCCATCTCAGGTTAAGGATAGCAAGGAAGGAGATAGCTTGGTTGGTAGGTTGGAAGACAGTGAAGCAGATAAGATAAGGAGGGTGGTTGACAGTAGGACGGAAGGTAGAAAACAAAAGCATGTCAGTAGGTGAAAGCGGATAGGAAAGTGTCCAGGCTGTTTGTAAAGTAGGGAGGCGTTCTCGTACTTACGCTGGGGAAGTAGGTATAAGGTAGACTTTTAAGGTATCCGACCGACCGACCAATCAACCAGACTTACACGGAAAGTCAGCTGACAATTGGGAACGTAACATGTTAGTGGGCCACAGCTCCAGTCGTTCTGATATTACAGCCAAATTGACGAGGTATCACCGGGCAAGACTTCCTCTTCTACTCCGACGCGGCGGACAGCTGATGGTGAAATTCGCATGTTTTCTGTCGCGCTGTGAAGGCCCCCAGTCGGACGCCCGGGGCAGCAGACCCTGAATAATTCATCGCGCAACACCCGACGTGTTTGCGTGGCCGCCGACAGAAACGAGACAGAAGCCAATCAGAGCCCACCGATGCCACAGGTCGGTCAAAAAAGGAACTCCAGAATTCGCGTATAGGTGTCAATTCTTTTACGCTCAGATGACGTCGGCAAAATGTGAGAACGGAAAGCAATACGAATTTATATACTGGACGCTTTATTGGTAACAAGATAAGCACGAAGTTATATATCAGAGCTCGTGGGGAAATGTGAAATAAAGGCAGCTAAAAGAACTCAGCGAATAGCCAGCGCTCAAGGGTGTGAGCGAAGCCAGCTATCGGAAGCCAGCGGCCCAGTCAGAGCTGAAGATATAGAGCCAACTCCCAGCGCCCGGGAATCCAGCTAAGCCAGAACGAGGCGAACAGATTACCTCTCTCTCGCGCCCCAGCAGCAGTAGCGGGCCAGAAGGATGGGGCCAGATATCCCTCCTCCAGATTCCATTTAGGCAGGGGGTGATGGGGTGACTAGGGAACGCTGAAGACCCACGCAACGGCGCGTCCTGGAGGATAGGGGATGGCGGAGCGGATAGGAGTAACTGATGGGTGATGATGGTGGTAAGTGGTCTAAGTGGTAAGATGGGTGGTAAGTGGTAGGGTTGAGGGGCAACGGAGGAATACCGAGGAATAGGGAGAAGTTTTTTAAGTGGGTGAGGAGCAGAGAAGGATTGGGCAAGTGGCGTGGACAGTGGTGGTGAGTGATGATCGTTGAGGGGTATTAGTAAGTAGCACGATGCGAGGGGTAAATGGCGAAGGGGAGTGGTGACTGGATCAAGGTAATGGCTAATGCTGAAGTGGACTCGGTATATGGTAAGTGGCAAGAGGCAGATGCCACTGACCGAGGAGGAAGCGTGGTAAGCAGCACACTGAAGTCGTGGTTAATGGCTTTTTTTTGGGGGGGGGGAGGGGGGAGGAGAAGTGGTAAGTAGCGTGGGAGGAAATGGTTAACGAAGCGAGGGCAGTGGTGAGTGGCAGAGAGTCGTGGCATCAAAAGAAGAGGGAGGGAAGGGGGGGGGGATGTAACTGGCAAATTTAAGCGGTACCTGACGAGAAGTTCTGAGCGACGTCAGGTCAGCCAGCCCCCTTGGGCAACACCAGCAACCCTCTCCAGAGGAAGGGGTCCCGGCGTTTTGAAAGGGGTCGCTAAGAGTCATTGATAACGTAGATAGTGAACAGGTCTTCGGAAGACGGTGGGTGATGATAGAAAAACCAAGGCCCCCGACGAATCGAACAACCATGTCACCCCCCCCCCCACGCTCCTTCCCCCCCCGTACGGTACAGATGGGTAGTTACACACGATCCTGACACAGACAGACGCACGAAGAGACGGAGATCAGACGCTACAAAGACGCAAACGGACAATGAGACTTCTAATGAGGGTCCGCAGGAAGGAAGGAAGGAATGAAAGAGCCAGGATAACAGACAGAAGGATGCAGTAGGGAGCCACGTCCTCCAAGTTATGGTACAGCCATACCAGTCTTGTGGTTACCCCGTCGCCCCTGCCATGGTACAATGGTACAGCCAAAGCCAGCCTTCTGGGTTAGCCCCGACTTCCTGTAATGGTGCATCCAAAACCAAGTTCATTGATCCAATTTTACATATTCATTTCCTCTCCTTCTGTTCATCATCTTATTATCTTCCTAATCTCTCTCCTCTTCCATATTCTTCACCTAGTCTGTTACGTCTGTTCTAATCTTTCTCTTCATGCCCTGCGCCTAATCTTTCTCCCCATATCTTCCTAATCTTTCTGCTCGCGTCCTTCATCTAATCTTTCTCATGCTTTGTCGTCCACCCAGTCGTTTCTTCACCGATTCCTTTCTCTTTTCTCCTTTCCTTCTGTACCCAGCGAGCCTGTTTCATCCGAAACGGATGGTATAGTCCGTCCCCTTTCCCCTAAGGTTGGCCTCGAGAGACGGGGCAAAGACAAGGCACCGATAAAGAAGGAGACGCACGGGAAGATAATGTGCACGCAGGGGTCACAGAAGACGATGGCGTTCGTGAAGAGGGAAGAATGGGTGTTGGAGCGCGAAGAAGAGGGACTGACGAAGAGGGAGGTATATAGAATGGCGTACATATAGAGGGAGAAGTGTGTGTGTGTGTGTGTGTGTACCATGAGGGAGAAAGATGGAGGGAGGGAGATCAAGCGATGGAGTCTTTGTGTGTGTGGGATGGATAGTAAGCTCCATCGTGGCTTCGGTCAACCGCTGCTTTTAAGGCTCGACAAAGTCGTTCGTTCGTCCACGAGGATGGCGACGACACTGCCCTGCTCCCTGTATGAAGCGCATTGCCAAGGAAGATCCTTAAAATTTGCAAGTCTGAAATCTTTTGTTTTTTCTCCTTTTTCACGATTGTTGCGAAGTAGCAAGACACCGGGGCGTGTTTACTGTCCTGCAAATTAGAGATTTTACACAAACACACACACACACGCTCATATATATATATATATATATATATATATATATATATATCTCTTTAAAAAGATTTAGAAATATGTCCGGATGGTTTATGTTGTGTTTTCTCTGGGTGTGTTGGACGGGTTTAGTGTTTTTTCTATATTTTCTCTTTACAGGTTTTACGTGTTATTTAGATGGTTTTAAAGGTTTGGGTTTTATTTGGATATTTTGTACGAGTTTTGTGTTATTTGGGTGTTTCATAATGGCTGCTTTTTCATGTTGTCCTTGTATTTTCTTTATACATTTTCTGTTTCGCAGTAGCGATACGTTTTCTTTTCTCCCCTCCCACAGTGTCTGTACGTCCGTACGGAGCTGTGCGTCACACGCGCGCGACTGATCAGGGTAGCTATTTTGCCGCGTCCGTTACCTTGCTATTCTGCCGTGTCAGTTAATTAGCTAATTTGCCGGTCTCCTTTAACCAGCCGATATGCTGGGGTCTGTTAATTAGCAATTTTGCCGGTTTCATTGATCGAGCTATTTTGCCGGTTACGTAAACTGTCAATTCTGCCGGTCCCGTAGCCTAGCTGATATGCCGGTCCGGTGAACTCGTTATTTTGCCGTGTTTTTTTTAACATGTTTTCCTCTCGGGATTACGTGAATAATTTCCTCCTCTTTTTAAGTTGTAAAAAAAAAAAAAAAACATTTTTGCTACGATTTTGTAATTTCCGTAACACGTGCGTGCGTGTACCTCTCTCTCTATCTCTCTGACAGAAATACCCAAACAGTTTCAGAGTAAGTTTTTTATCACCTTATCGATAAAGCGAATCTTTTCTTCTCAACGTAGATATTGATAAAGCGTATGTATGGATAAACAGAAGAGAGAGAGAAAAAGAGAAGAAAGATTATAATAATGGTAAAAAAATCGCTGCCATAGAACACATCTCGTTTCAGGTTCTTTGATAATCAACTGCATCTTCCATTTATTCAGAAAATTTCTTGTCTTGATTTAAAGAAAATGGAATGGAATTATTTTTCAAAAGAAAATGGGACAGACATTTTGCCCATCACATTTTTTTTTTTTTGTTTTATACTTTCCCTCTTTCATCCCTCCCACGTACAGCCTGTTCCATCCCTCCCACGTATAACCCACCCACCCCTTCCGGTGGGAGAGGATCAGGAATGATGGTCTGTCTGCAAGACCCTGGCCCCGCTGAGCGTTGCACATTTGCCTTACGATCAAACGCCATCCCGGGGAATGGGGGTTTCCTCGGCCTCTGAAAAATTTAGTCCGGGAAAGAGGAGATAACACACACACACACACACACACACACACACACAAACACACACGGACACAGAAAGACAGACACACGCACACAGACACACACAGACACAAACACACACACGCGCGCGCGCGTGCGTGCGTGCGTGAGAAAACAAGAAAACTCAATTTTCCTTAACACAAGTAAACCCATTTTCTTAATATGTGTTTAGTATTTCTCCTCTCACCTCCCATTTTCTTTTTCTTTTCCATTCTCTCATTCGTTTCTTTCTAATCTACCACCTCTCTCTTCCTTTCTCTCTTCTTCTCCTCCTCTCTTCTTCGTCTTTCTTCCTGCTCCTCCTCTTCACCCTTTCTAATAGATTACTGCCACATGAAGCCTCGTAAATGTGGTCCCGAAAGAAAGGGTGAAGGGAAGTGATTGATAAAAGTGGCAGGGCTTCTGACGTCCTCACAGGCTTGTGGTGTGTACCGTGATGGGGGTCTGTGTGTGTGTGTGTGTGTGTGTGTGTGTGTGTGTGTGTCTGTGTGTTGTGTGTGTGTGTCTGTGTGTCTGTGTGTGTGTTGTGTGTGTGTGTGTGTCTGTGTCTGTCTGTGTCTGTGTCGCAGGATTCGTTCTGAATAACAAATGCCGTCCTGTCTCCTTGAGGTCTGCAGGTTAAAGTGCTATTTATCACAAACCTCTTTTTTTATTTCTAATTTTTGGATATTTATTTTTTTTTAACGTCCTTACAAAAACACGAACCTTTTCTGCGCATATTGAAATATATTGACAAAAGTTTTTTTCTTTTCATTTATTTTTCAAGAAAATTTGGAACAGTTTCAAGTGTAGA
>JAYMFT010110882.1:0-13513 GCA_038088735.1 Panulirus argus | reverse complement strand
ATGAAGCCCTCTGACCCCCCTGACACAATCAGAAGGCATTTGAGGAAGCGATGGCCGACCATTAGGTTCTCAGAAAAGAAAAAACATGAAATACTTCCAGAGATGTGCATCATCAGAATCAGTAAACGGTAAATCCAAAAACCACAACGTAGAGAAACACACACACACACACACACACACACACACACACACACACACAGAAAACGCAAAAAAAAAGATGAAGTACGAGTGGAATGCTCGGTGTAACAGCATGAATCGGTGTTTTGTAAGGCAATCAGCACGGTTTTTAAGATCGAGGATTCAGTGGCCCTTTCTCTCATGAACAGGTCTCTCTTTTGAGACACACACACACACACACACACACACACACACACACACACATACCAGAAATAATCTCTGCCTCGTCAGACTTCGAGTGCGTTATCACCATTGTGCCGACACACTCTCCTAGAACAGCATCATCTTCGAAGTAAAATACCACATACTATCAGGGTCCCAACACTTACCCTAAAGGACAAGCTTGGCAACAAATGTCATCTTCGGCTGCTTGAAGAACGTAGATATAACACTGCTTTATAGAGGGAAGAACAGACCAATAAATCATACAAATAAAAGAGAGAATAAATAAAAAAAACAGGACCAACTTGCATTCATGTTACATATCGTTAGCATCGAGGACACTGAGAGGTAAAATCCTGTACCAAATCGATCTTAAACGACTTACACAACTCGGGACAACGGGGGCCACTGTGGAGGAACATCCTTCATTCACTACTGCTGCTGGACTGGGACAGAAATGATAAAGAGGAACCAGACAGAGATTCAGCCATCATGCTCAGGTACTTTACTTACCGTAGCTTCTGCAATGACATTGGACGTATGTGAACAGTGAAATGATAGTAAGAGTCATCAGTACAGTGAAAAGACATGTGTACAGTTTTTAAATGAAATCTTGGCAGTGCTACCAGCGTTGACAAAAAATGCCAGTGCTTCCAGCGTTAGATAAAAACATCACTGCTTTTAGCGTTGAGAGCTTGCTTCGCCAGCAACTTGCACTCCTCTCTCTATTTCTCATGTCTGATTCAGAAAAGAAAGTAGAACAACGATGCTAAGGAAACTCAGAACGAAGCAGGAGTACTTTATTCTCCTATGCTTCGACCAGAGGCTTTCTCCAGGTAAACATGAGTCTCTCCGGAGAAGGTTTCTGGTCGGGAAATGTAAGAGATCAGAGAACTCCTCCTTCATCCTGCGTTTCCTTACCATCATGCGTCCCCTCGTAAGTCGTGAATCCTGCCAGCAGAAGAAGGGAGAGGCACAACGAATCACATCCTCCACAACATCAGATCCAGATTATACCAGTTCTAGCGACGACACACACGTACGACAGTCACGTACTGCCCAAGTCCTTCAGCGGGACTGTAATTTTACAATAATGGAGCAATGGCGTGGTCGTCTATATCTGTCCTTCTATCTGTCTGACCGGAATCAATATGTCCGAGAAGGACAGGCTTAAAACTTGTTAGAAATCGTTGATGTGAGTGGAAATCGCAATATGGACGCCTCTCAGGCGTAGTACTTCCCAGAAAACGACATTTTTTTTAAGGCTATAATATCACAGACCATAAGCGGCACCGGCCACCACGGCAAGAGACCAGGGAGGCCACCATGGCGTAAGTGACTAGACAGGCCACCCTTGAATGAGGGTCTGGGAAGGGGAGGGCCGTGCAAGGGATGGGGAGGTGGAGGTGGGAGGTGGGTGGTCCGCGCAGGGGATGGAGTTGGTGGGTCTTTCAAGGGGAGGGCCGTGCAGAGGTTGGGGATATGGGGAGGCGAGGGCCGTGCAGGAGCTGTGAGGTTTGGCGGAAGGGAGGACAAAGCAGTTATATCAAAATCACCAAAGACATCTAAAAAAAAGGAAAAAATCGGAATCTATTTTGTTGAGAATAATCACGAGTTAGATCAAACTATACACATAGACAACAATGGAGAGCCTGGTTCCCAGTCCACACACTACGTCTGAAAACCTGGTCCCCAATCTGTACACCACGATAACTCCATCCCGCATGAGGTATATGGCAGACCGCGAAGGACAATGCCAGTATCTTATAAACAGAGACGCCCTATGTACACACTGAGAAAATATCACCTACATCCAGGGTCCGGGGCTGTTTAACTCAGCGCCGACTGCCGTAAGGAACGTAATGGGCCAGTGTGTGTGTGTGTGTGTGTGTGTAAACTCTAAGACACGTCCTGGCAGATGTCTCAACTGTACCCAACCAGCTGGGCTGCAACGGCTATGTAGCTCTTCCGGGCTGCGGCCATTGTTATCTGAATCCATCAGCGGGGCAATGAGGCAACTTGATCTCAAACCACGTTATGGGGGGACAAAAATGAGCTCTTGAAAGCAGTGTGAGGTAAGAGCAAGGTCAAGTGAGGTAAGAAGGGAGAGGGTGAGCGAGAGAGTGAGAGAGATAGTATTTACGTTAGGATAGATTCGTCTGATGTCACTCTTAGTAATGGATACAAACTCGTGGGCAAACGTTATGACTCGAATGAGACAAAGCACTTTTTCTTCAACAGGAATGTTCACATATGGATTGACTTACCGATTAGGGTAGTTAAGAACAGTTCCATAGGTACGCCTAAGCATAAATATAACGAAACTAACTTCAAATCCTCAAGTGACATCATTTGCACCACCTCAGCTTTTTGAAAAGTTCTCCTTGAAACATCTACGTGTCCTTCTCCTCTTACCGCAGTAATCCATGAGTTTCTCTTCTCTTTCACTATCACCAACAGCCTCTTTAGGACCCAATGGTCCGTTGCCAAAGGGCAGGGCTACCGCGTAGCACTCACTGTAGGAAAATATAAAGTTACCAAGACCGACTCGGGTGAGTTACGTGTCGTCAAGTGTCATGTATGAATAGGAGAAACTGTATGTTTGTGGAGTGAAAGCCAGCTGCCTACGTGTGGGTGAGTCAGAAATACAGGACAGCTACTTGGGCCAAAGGAGTGACTTGAGAGCCACTGAAGTATTGGTTTACTGCGCAGACGTCACTAAACCTCGTGATACACAGGCGGGTAGTGCCGTAAATATACCTCCCCGTTCGGTGGCTGCCTACAGAGAGAGAGAGAGAGAGAGAGAGAGAGAGAGAGAGAGAGGTGAGGTGAGGTGAAGTGTGGAGCGAGAGGGTACTGAGGAGAGGTCTTACCCTGGCTGGCTCCCAGAGATGGCTGACTTATGGAGGAGAATCACAAAGCCTGTGGTCATAACTCCCACACTAAGATAACTCCTGGCATCATCAAGTTATCCCGCACACACCACCCTCGACCCAGCCAGTGTGCAATGATCTTGAGCGACATCATAACACCTCCACCGCTGTGGACGGCCATAGTAACGGGTCAGCTCCAAGAGTAATACCACATATATATTTTTTGTAACGTCTAAACTGTCTCAAAAGGGGACTCTACCGCGACACCCTTTCCTCGCAAGTGATCCCTTACACGACAGTCTCGACCCTAATACAGTCTCATCTAATATCTCCGGGATATACAAATCTGGGATCTTATAGCACTGGAGGTTCCCCTACGGAGTCAACAGCATATAAATCCCTCGAAAATCGATACACACTTGATACTAGACCGAAGGAGATTGGGGGGGGGGGGGGAAGGCAAGATCTGGCAGAGGAGGCAGGAGACCTTGCGTCAGGGCTCAGGGTCACAGGGCCTTTTTTTTTTTTCTTTCTAAAGTTTGCTTTTACTGGGCAAAGGTTCTCCAGCCACTATGACCAAGGAATCCGTGTTGCGTCTGCATCACGGTCCCCGTCCGTGCCCGGATTCAGAGCGGAGTTTACATGCGAGCTCTGTAAGCTGGGGAGCTGAGGCCGACACTGTAATCTGTGGTCAGTGGTTAGCTACAGCTTCATTCAAATGGCATAATCTCCAGTGCAAGTCAGCCGCCTGCATAACCGCCTATAATTCAACTTGCTCATCTACAATCTTATCATAATATATTTTCCTCAGGTTCACATAACTAAAATCATTCCATTATAAAACTGTATTCGTGTGAGAGAGAGAGGAACAGAGAAAATCTTGTATGCTGGTGAAAAGGAACCCTAACAGTATTGCACTATGATAGATAAACAACGCCTTATTCAGTCATACTCCCTTCGTCCCCTCTCGCACGTGACTAAATCCGCCGCATTATGCTCCATTATCATGGGAATTCAATAACTTGTGCAGTTATGGCGTAATCACACACACACACAAAAATAAAGCTGTCTCATCGCACCTCAAAAAGAAGCAAAAAAAATTAGTCATTAAAGATAAATAAAACTTCGTCAGTAATACTAATATTACGCATCATTTCTTTTTTCAAATGCCTAAGAAGTAAAATGATCTAACGTCAGAATGAACCGTGATAATGTATTTATAAGAAATGAAAACATTGCCTTAGAAATAAAAGGTCTTGACCTAAGTTGACTGAACCCTGCGACACCATAGCAAATGTTTGATTCACAGACAGGATCAATGGGGCTGTTGAATTTCTAAGTATTGTAAACGTCAAAAGTATTACGTAATGACTATTTGAGCGAAGCCAAATGAAATTGGTAATATTGTTACGCAGGTGACTCCCCGTTTTGGGGTACCCTCGCTCACGGAGGCAAATTTTTTTTCTTAAATTCGAAGTTGAATTTATCTGTACCATAAACCGGTAGAAGGCGCTGGGAGTAAAACAGGATACTGATTGTCATACCGGGAGTTTGCAAAAGCCTTTGATAAATGTGATCGTATTTTGTCATGCCTCACAAATATATATAAGATGGCGAAAAGGCGTAAGATAAATCTATACTTTACTCAAGGAAAAACATATCGTAGCAGAGAATTTCAAGAGTTGCTAGCCAATTACCTCTAACCTAGTCCCAACTGTAGTACGATAGAATGAATCGTTTTTACGTTTAAATATCCGATAAAATTTTGGCATAAATTAATCTTTTTTGTGTCTTGTACTTTCTTCTGTCTTTACCTAAAACTGGAAGATTTAAGAAGCACTCTCATCAGTGTTCCAAAAACATTATCAATCTTACCGGAGACGTTATGTTGTGTAGCCAACTGCCAAGAACTTTCACTCTGGATGTTTACACAGACGCGATTAAATCTAAAGTTAAGAAACTCTTAAATGTGGGCCTTTGGAATTCACTTGCTTTATAACGGAGTCTGGCAATACGAGGGCACCTTATTACATGCTGAGGTTTTACCCAGGTTTCCTGATATGTTCCCACCAGCAATCTCTCATTTCTTGGTTTTACGCTTAATTCGCCAATGACAACTGTAAACAGAATACTTGATAAATCATACGGAAAATAAATCTTCATGTATCTTTCGGGAACCTTAAATTCTAAGTCAAAGATTCTCTCTCTCTCTCTCTCTCTCTCTCTCTCCATGTAGGTAAAAGCGAGGGGGTCATTAATGTACTTCGACATGTTGATCCTGTGTTACAGAACATGATTGTAAACAAGGTACTTGATTGGACTTGCGGGAACCTGTAGAATTTTCTGCTCCATTGAAAAAAAAAAAAGAAAAATCGTCTTAACAGCAGCTTGCACAACTTTAATAACTTCCTCTCAGTATAATACAACCGTTATTATAAATGATGATAGTAACGAAATCTGGACAATGTAATCTGAGCATTTGTCTATAATACAAACAGATTTCTATATTGCTGATACCTTTTTCTTTTTTTCTGTTCCTCGAATCATGTACAACCGGGCACTGCTGACCACCTAAATAGCCCATGACTGCCGGTGTATTCACCATTCCACTGCCCTGAACTGAGCCGCATCTATCTCACTTTTCTGCTTTTTTTTCAGGTAAGTCCACAGCAACCCCGTGTCACCTCTTTTTTCCTTGGCTGTGCAGCACTGAGTGTGCTTGAAGACAAAGGTGTAAGGCAACCAACCGACTGTCTGCCAACCCACCCACTGGGCCAATCCTGAGGTGTGACACTGCACCAGAGAGACAGATTAAGCTTCGTGTCCCTCTGCCTCGCCAGGTCCTAAAGCCTCAGAGCTTGATTCAAGTGTTTGGTCCGGAAGCCACAGCATGACAGGCATGAACAGCTAAGCTTTACAAACAAGGACAACACAGGCTTAGGCTGGTTAAACGTAGTGGGTGATCTACGTATCATCGCGAACCGAGCAATATAGTGTTAGACTACGGCAGTGACGCTCGCAACTGTCCACTACTCTGAAATTGAGCTATATATTGTTCGTCATACTACCTGACACTGGCGAATAGATCTGGGGAAGTCTTCGAGAGTCTTCTACCCACACAGCCCGGGCTGGGCCTGGGCTGTTGGGTTGGGTCGCTGGCCGACCAAGCTGTTGGAAGCCGCAGCCCTCAGGCCTACATAGCCCCCACAGCCTGACTGGTCTGGTACACTTAGTAAATGCTTCTCTGCTATGCATTCCATAGTATAAGCCACAGTGCCTCACACTGTACTGTACGGGTCACACTGCCTCACACTGTACAGGTAACACCGCCGCAAAGTGTACTGTATATGTCACACTAACTCACATTTTACAGGTAGCATTGCCTTATCCTATACTGTACGGGCACAGTACCTCACACTGTGCTGAACAGGTTATACTGCCTCTTACTATACTGTACCCCACGCAGTACTGCACAGACATCACTGCCTGACACTGAACTGTACTAGATACATCGGTAGATGTACTTTACAGTATAAGAACAGAAATACACTACAAGTCTTAACAGAATAATGCAGCATGTTCCACTGAACCATGGGGCTGCGTCACAAAGTTTCTCGTTGACGCTGCATTGTGAGTCATTAACTGTGCTGTCAGATGCTACACTGCCTTTGAAACATGACACTACACTGTATGAGGTGATTATACTGAAAATCGTCACTCTTTATCATCAGGCGTTATGAAACGCTGAAGAGTTGTACTCTACAGTATCTTGCGTCACGGTACATGGAGGTGTATCAAAATACTCTCTGTAAGGATCTGAGTTGCATTGCTTTGGTCTTATGCTGTGTGGTGAGACAGGGGTGATCTATAAGCTGTCACACTGTAACCCTCTGGGGTCTCATACTACGGTGCAGTATGTCACACTGGGATACAACCAGCTCCGTGTCACTAGAAATGTCGTCCAGGATATTTAAAATTAACAAACAAGAACCGAAGAATTTCTCGAATTAGTGGGAAAACTGTCGAGCCGCGACTGCTTTCACTGACGAGCCAAAACGGTCGACTTCGTAAACGAGTGAAAATGATAACTGTCTTCAATGACGAGCCACGTCGACTGCTTTCAATGACGAGCCAGGACGACTGCCTTGACTGACGAGCCAGAACACCTGCCTTCATTAACGAGTCAAGATGACTGCCCTTACTGACAACCCAAGACGACTGTTTTCACACAATTTCGTTTCAGAATCATTAATCTTGACGAGCCGGGCTTGCATGGGAAAGGGGAACCACATACTGGGCTATGGCAAATGCCTGGAAGATTATGCAAATTCAGGAAGGGATCGCAGAGACTCTACCAGGAAACCTAAGGATTACTGGACTCGTGTAAAGAAAACAGGATGATGAAGGACACGGAGTATTATGTGTCGTTTGCGGGAAGAAAGAAATTATACGGACTCTCACAAGAACCAAGAGGAGGAGGTCGCTCCAGCGGGTGACACGAACTCATAAAACTTCTTATGAGGGAACACAGAAGAGGATAACGCCGTGGCGGGAGGGCGGTGGGGTTGGGTGGGTCATGAAATCATACGGGCTCTTACGAGGAACCAGACGGAAGGATGACTCCCAGGGAGGAACAGAAGGGTCATACAGGCTCTGGCAAGGAGCCAGAGGATCGTGTGGTCAAAGCAGAGGATCGTAAAGGCTTCAGAAATGCATTTAAGCTCATAAGGCTTCGCGCAGGGGGGGGGGGGATGGATTGGAGGGGGTAGATAATCGAGGAAAATCTGGAAACGCAGCAGATAATCCGATGAACTCCCTCAGAAAAAAATATAAGAGGATTATAAAAACTCTGATGAATATCAAAGGATCGCAAATGTTCTCTTGGATGCATGGAGGATCTTACAAAATCTGGCAAGACGTATACACCGGAGGAGCATCCCGGCAAGACAGTACGTGTAGCCTGGAGGGTCTGTCTATTCAGGAACTTGACATCCGTCAGATAATGAGAATATTTTGAGCCATTGTTTCTTACTAACATCGAGATCTTTGTTGTTCTTAAGACCTTAAGTCAATTTGACCTTATAATTCTTTTTTTTTTAACTTTGCAGTTAAACTTGACTAACTTGATCATCACTAATTCATCCAAATGATGGCAGTTTTTAGTATGACAGCTTAGGTGTGGCTTATTTAAAGTTTCTTGGATGTTTGTTTTACAGGGAAAAAAAAAAAACGAAGTTGTATCTTTCATGAATATGTACTTTGTCCCAGAGGAAACTGTATGTGATTTAAGTATTTGGCAAATACGTGGTTTCTGTTCTTGCTATGTATAGCGATCCCTGGTGGGCTATGATGAGCTGTCATCGCTCGGCTGACTCACTGGTGTGCTAAGATTGTCTGCCAACGCTCGGCTATTCCGCTGGTAAGCTATGATTGGCTACCATCTCTCGGCAGACCCACTGCCGCAGCAGCTATGACTGGCTGCCATCGTTCGGTTGACCCGCTGGTAAAGCAACGGACTAACAACACTCAAGTTAATGTGCAACAGTTTGTAGCTGTGACTGTTTGAACATGAACTCGCATATAAGTAAATAAGTATGGAGCCCACGACTGTAACACAGGTAACATACTCATCGTAGGTCTCTGGCTGTCAGCCGTGACACAGCGTCAGAGGAGCAAGCGTTCGCCCGACACGGTTATAAGATAGGAGGCAGATTCACCTGGACGTAAACCTCGATCCGTGTGTGGACGCAGACAACGCGGTAGCAGCAGACGCCAAGATGGACACAGACACCAAGGCAGGTCAGGACACACACTTCTGCAGTCGCGATCGCCGCAGAAAACACTTCAGTTACCAGAGACTTTGGAATAAACTCGTAGTCGCACAAAGAGACATAAGCGAAGCTTTCGAGAAAGTGTGAACGAGCGATCTACATCCTAGCCTATTACGGTTAGGCATACCAGGAACCACAGAGGATGCGGCCTTCTCAGTCAAGGTACCAAAGCAGTCACCATCACCTCTCTAACGTCGTCAGAAATATTTTTCACTAAACGGTGCTCCCTAAGGAAGCGTCCTCTTACCAACGCTATTCATAATCTACTCAGCTGACTTTCCCCCCATCAGTAGGAAACACGAGATTGGTCATCTCTTACTCCGAAGACGCCACTGATATTGTGCCTTCTTACAGCGCACATTTTCTGAACACATCCATCTAGTGCAAGTCACAAGCACCCAGTCTCAACAGCTTCGAAACAAAATACTGGAAAGCAAAATGTAACATAAACACAGCTACCACTGTGGCGCTAGGAAGAATGATACCGAGTGACATCGCCACATAAGGTAACCGGATAATGCACTCGAAGGGCTTGTAGAATCCTGGGCCACACTCTAACATGAAGATGCTTGATGGCACCTCCTTGAAAAGCAATAATCAAACCTCGTAATGGCCTCGATCCTTCACATACCGACCTATTCCCCAATACTCACATATCTCGCCTCCAAATCATTCATGATGAAGCTACAGATAATACATAATAACGCTCCACGATTCGTCACAAACGTAAAATACACCCACGACGAAACATGCTGAAAACGACATCTACGACTGAAAGAAAAACCCAATTGGTATATATTTCAAGGAAAAACATCACAGAAAAAGCATATAGCAGAAGAAAATGGAGATTTAAACTACAGACTCAGCCAAGACCTCGATGACAGCACTAACATGGAACACTCTAGGTTCCCATGGAGCCTCAAAAAGCCCTGAGTGAGGTTCAAGTCATCCATCGATATACACAATAAACGGCCCTAGGTTTACCGACAACGTCACTACATACAGATTGGGCTCCAGTCTGCCGAGGGTATATGAATAAAGTACCAAAATACTTATCTAAAGGGGCCACATGTATAGCGAGAGTGTATGTAGTTTTCGATTTATCCTTAACGCCTGAAGGCCTTAAAGAATTTTCGGTTGGTGGATGTAGAAGCTTTTACGCTGATGGCCTTACTAACTCTTGACAGTTGATAGACCCAAAGCCCGCACCAGACTAACGTAACTAGCAAACAACGCTCACACTTCAATAAAACCTACGCTATACATCTGTACATTTTGTCACGATCTTCCATTTCTCGACCGTAATTTCCCCTCTCTAGCCCCTTCATCCTCCCACCATCCAATCATACACATAAAAGATGCGACACAACAGACGACAGATAATTCAAAATTCAAAAATTTATTTTCAAGATAAAAGACTCAGTCCTCAATACGGTGTGCTGCCTGCATTTACAGTAATGCCAGTTGCAACTGGCTGTGCAGGCTTATGTACACAGCCTCATGTGAGGTTTATAATTTCGACTGATGATATATAAGAATAGTGCAGCAAATAGTGAAAGGAACTACTTGACATACTCATGAATAGAGTCTCATCATAATAGCTGACAAAAGATCCAGAATATATTGAAGAAAAACGACACTCAAGAGACATACACCTTAGAAAGATCGGACACCACAGCAGCTTCGGACGCCAGATCAAACTGCGGAAGCGAATGCGGACACGGACGGACCGTCTGTGGTACAGTCCTATCTCTATTTCGCTGCAACGACCCAAAATCCAGTTCCGTACGTTTTATCCCTATGAAGGATTCAACATCCCCTTCTTTAATTCAATGGAATTATGATCCTCAGCAGCATAAAACTTGGACATGATTTTTTTTTCTTGTCACAAAAGCTGTGCTGAATGAAAAGCAAGAAAAAATTATCTGTCATCACAGAACAGTGTGAGCAGGATAATGGAAAGGGATCTATAGTGAGAATATACAAAGCTCTCAGCACAAGCAGGACTTAAAGAAGATGACGGTGATAAGAGTTATGCCGATAAAGAAGAATGAGGGATAAAGAGAGAAGTAATAAACAAAATGAAGGAGGAAAATGATGAAGAAGGGGGCGTGAAAAATAAAGGAATTTGCTAAATAAGAATGAGTGTAATCAAGGAAGAGAAAGATAGGGAAGTAAACCCTTCTTATTAAGATCTCACGCTGTGTACAACACGTTCCTGCCTCTCTAACTAATACCCTCCAGCCTTCTTTACTTATCAACGACCTACCCTACTGTCCTCCTGCTTCCCTTACTACTATAGCCTTCCTACCTCCGCCAAGAAGACCCTCCAGCCTCCCGTACTTGCCTTCGACCTCTTCCACTACTGCCCCTGTCTCCCTTATCACCACCCTCCTTTCCTGCCCCACGACTGCTAGCCTCAAGCCTTCTTCACTGTCCTACGACATCCCTCATTACCCTCTGTTTCCCCTTATCACCACCCTCCTGCCGCCCCTCACCACTATCCACCTGCCTCCCGACCACCACCCTCCAACCTCCCCTCACCACTATCCTTTAGTCTACCCCACCACCACCATCCAACAGCCTTAACTCGACATTTCCTTCTAGCCTCTTTCACTGACCAACGACATCCCCCAATATCCTCTTGTTTCCCCTTGCCACTACCTTCCTGACTCCTTTACCCATCTACGACCTCCCCCGCTGGAGTTCCGTCTCCCTTACCACTACCCTCCTCTCTCCCTCACTACTACCCACTTGGTTTCCTCTCTGCTTAGTAGCACTCCCCCCGCAACATCAAAGGACCTTCTGTGCCACCGTTCCCTCTCTGTCGCCCGCACTATATTCGTCCATATTCCCTCACCGCGCCCTTGCCTCCACTTCAGAAGGCAATAACTCCCAGTCAACCCCCGCCAGCCTGAGCACCATCATCTGCGGCCCTAGCCATATGCCTCAAACACCGTCGCCGCTTCCCGCTTCTTCCTCTCCCTGGCAAATTAACCACTTCACTCGATATCACCCAGTCACCAGTCCCATTCGCCCCTACCCAACGATCCACACTGGACCATTTAACTACGTGGGAGAGAAGACCCCTTATCCACCAGTCTCTCACCTGAACCTCTCACTACGGCCCACCATGTCTTCCCTCCTAAGCCATTATCCCCGAGTCTCTCTCTCTCTTTCTCTCTCTCTCTCTCTCTCTCTCTCTCTCTCTCTCTCTCTCTCTCTCTCAGCTTGCTTCTTCCTGATATCATCACAAAACATCACTGTATCCCCGGTGGGTTAAACAGGTTCTGTGAACTCTTAAGCGATTGACTTTTCACACAGAGATTAAATCATATAACCGATTACATACAGGAAGTAGAAACGATTAACATTCAAGGCAAATATATCTATATTCACAGCTTCTCAACATCATATGAATAATACTCAAATTGATGTGATATGTGATGCGATGCCTCGAAAAAAAGTGAGCATTAATATATATAGAAACAGCACATATCAAGTGGCCTGGTAAACCTTTTAGGCACTCCTTTACGTCTAGAGGCAACAAGGCCTCTCAACGTAAGCATTACATAAACAAGAATAAACGCATGTCTAACGTATACCTTTAAAGGTCTTGGTATATGCACTTCTAGCCTGCCGGTCACTGGCCCATCAAACATGCAGAATATTGTAGCTACAGCAGGCATAGAAGGATGGACGACCTTGTGATTACCATTCCTAACTGGCTTTAACTGGTGAATACTTATGAAGCTCAATAACATACGACGTCTCCGGGTCTACGTGTACATGCGGTATTTACAGAAGAAGAGACTCGGGAACGGATGACAACACGGTAGGCTGAGTATCTCACAGGAAAACGCCAGAAAATAGTTCGTGTGTTTCTAAAAAAGGAAAAAAAAAAAGAAATTGTGGTTGATGGTCACGTCACAGGAAGGCCCCAAAGAGCTCTTAAAGAGGTAATTAGGCTGTCTCTCTTTAAAAGCATGTCAAAGTATAAGTAAAATAGCTCATTTAGTAAAATTTGTATCAAGCAATTTCAGCCAATTTTCATATTTCCTCATATGAAGATTTTATGTTTGGGCTTTGTACCTGTGGAGATTTTCTGATTTCAGTCATGATACGTTGCTATTAGTTCAAATATAATTAGGCTAATTAAGCCTCATCTTCCAGACAGCGCACAATATTATATACATTTGTAAATTTATTCATAAATTACCTGAGTTCTTATCTTATGTTAAGATCATTCCGCAAATTGGTTCTATTTATTCTTTAAATTGCAGCGTTTTTACCCAAGAAATATACATTATTAAGGCAAATATTCAGACACGATATTTTTTAACATTGTCTGGAAATTTATGTTGGCACTCTCTGCCTACTGTCTTTCTGACGAATATATATATATATATATATATATATATATATATATATATATATATATATATTATCCCTGGGGATAGGGGAGGAAGA